>QVOB01011246.1:0-15087 GCA_014839585.1 Pseudomyrmex concolor | reverse complement strand
GAAAATCAATTAAATACGACTTTTATACACGTTGTTCGTAGCCATTGACGCACAGAACGTCTAGGTCGCAACGCTTTTCGTTAAAGAGACGCACGAAGAGACAGAGAAATCCATGAAAAACAATGGAGAGGCACCGAGAGTCACGGGAAAACAGGGAGAGACAGCTATTTCAAATACACCAGCACAACGCTAGCGCGCGCTATTATTAATGCAGTTAGAGATAATTTGCGTGATAATCGGAAAATGCGTGCAAATAATCAGAAATTTCAATTTTCTCTATCATCTCTTATGCTACAACACAAAATAGTAATACATAACTTGATCTATCACATGCAATTGCAACATCATCGCAATGACAGGTAGTACATACAACGTGAACTAAGCGCACCTTCGAGACAACCAATCAACATCGCGGAAAAGAGGTAACAATGAAGATCGAGAGAATCGATTCTGATTGCTTGCACACGCTTTTTCTGGTAGGAAGCATTATATCAATTTGAGTTAAAACATTTTATATACCTACATTCGTGTCGTAGGGTGAAAACTTTTATTTTATAATTTCCCAACATTTTTTTGAAAACTCTATAATAATTACTGTATTTTCTAATAACAAAAGTTACCCTAATAACCAAACTATCAAACAAAACATAGTTTCAAAGTTCGAAAAAAATTTATGTCGGGTCGCTTTTAATGTCGCGCGAATACGCAAAAGAAAGCAAAATTAAAATATTTCGAATACACGCACACAATCCTCTCAATACAAGAGAGTAAAGACGTATTTAATTAAAAGTTTTCAAAGTGGATGTACTAACTTGATTGATAAGACTCTTGCATCGGTTAATTAATATGTAAACTTCTTTTTTTTTTTTCATATGCAAATATGGTTGCGATATCAGATGACTTTGTTACGCGATCTTCACTGTGTATCTGTCTCTCTCTTTTTTTTTAACGTGCGGATTTTACCTATATTGACTAAATAAATAGAAGCATAACTCTAAAGAAAAAAATTAGTAATTTTTAAGCCAAAAGGCTTATATAAAATACGCGCAATAAAAACTTCAAAGAGTACAATTCTATATTGCACGACATGATTCTATATATTTTAGGAGTATTGTGGAGAATTATATTCGTATATCCGCTCGCGTACAGTATCGCTTGTGCGAACCTAATTCTTCCCGCACAATTTTCCTAGCTTCAAAGAGCGCACACCACCTAGCCGACGTCCATATATCTCGTCTCTCTGGCAGATCCGGCCTCTCCTACGCTGCGTAGATAGAAAGGACAAAACTCAGTGTATCGAAACGCGCTAAAGTTAAATCGCCGAGGCTGGAGGGAAAGGGGAACGAACAATAAATCCTCTTTCCTCGCCGAAAAAGTGTACCGCGTAAAACTTTTCGAAGTAGAGAGAAAAAGAGAGAGAGAAAGAGGGAGAGAGAGAGATATGCGCACACGACCAATAGCGAAGAATTCCGTTATAATGGATGAACGAACGTGGACGACGACGACGTCTTAAATCGACTGATAATCCGCGAAAGTACGTGAATCGCTCTTATAAGAGGGATCGAAATCGTGCGATCCCGTTCGCCGCGATTAGAGATTACGAGACAAGAAAGACAGACGGTGGTGCTTTGAGAAGAGAAAGTTATAATGTGAGGTTTGCGAACACACAAGACCGGGACGAAAGTGTTGTAGTGTGCGGAGCGGAGAGAAACGAGGATGCGATATATCCCTCAGGGATCGCGCTCACCCCTAATCGTTCACGTCTTTAACCTCGATTCTCGGTAACCCTCGCGATCGTTACACGTTCCTTCCACATTTTCCGTTGGCACGGATTTTTTACACGTTTCATAATGACTGATATCGCGGCCGCGAAGTAAAGCGAGAAAAAGGAATCGAGCGAGAAAAAGGAATCGAGCGAGAAGTTGACCAGGTTGAGGTGTACATTAATGAGAACGTTCGGTGTTAAAAAAAAGCGTGAATTTAGTTATTTTCGTTTAATAATGTTTTCGTGTGCAATATTTTTCCGTAACAAAGTATGATAAACACAGCTGTTATCACGTAACGATCAACTGCTGTTAGTTCCGACTGAAAAATCACTGAAACTCGGGCTTAGGGAAGTATCGTGTCTGAAAAGAAGGCTGATCGGATAGTGGCGGCTGGCATAAGAAGCGGCGGTCGTGAGTTACGAGACTCGGGCAGGAGAAAGAGCAAAATGGCGGGATGAGGTGGCGTTGTTTACCCTTTATTTATGACGAAAGTTTGGCCAGATTTCACGAAAGCACAACCCCGAGGTCGGTTAAAGCGTGCAGCTTCGGTCACGAGGGTCGCGTGGAGACTGGCGGAGAAATTGTGGGGTCGAGGGAGTGAGACGAGACCTGGTGCGCTGCGGGAAGAGAGACAAAGTGCCTACGAGGCCTCTCATGTGCGGTTATTCGTTAATGTCATTCTGCTTCGTGTCTTCCGTGTCTGCGCGATAACTAGCTGTCTAATTTCGTGGACGGTAATTTTCGCAGAAGAGTCGTTTAGAAACATGGTATCATCACCGACTGTTGCTCTCTATAATTACACGTTTTGCGCCTTTCGATATCTCGTTTCCCCTCTTGTTTTCGCGTTCATTTATTTGTTTTGCAATAAAAAAACGCTACGTACATCTCTTTTTTCATTGTTTCCGCGCGCGCACGTTTTGCGTTTTACATTTATTTTGTTCCAAAAGAAAGGAAACAAATCGATTATTTCACTCGCATACGGGCAGTTCACTAATCAGTACGCTCGGTGGCGGATAGTTTAACAATTTGATTGAATTTTATAGGAGACAGAGAGCAAATTGCATCTAACGATTATAACGCGTCCTTTCGCATCTGCGTGTCTGCGGGTACCACGTTATTCCCTTACACACAATCTATTTACCGACTATATGTAAACAGATGTTTAATTATCAGACGAAGAAAGACCTTTAAATATAACGCCATTATTTAGCGGCAGGCAGCAATTTTACTCCTCACTTTTTTCCTCACCCCGTAGATCGTAGATTGGCGGACGTTAATAATTGGTCACGTGTTTCGTGGAATCGAATCGGAGGTGAAGTGGCTCTTGATCGAGCGCGTGTACTAATTGGGATTGCAATTAAAACTGTCGGTACGTGTCCTCGCGAAAACGAATGCGCGCACGTTTGCCGTCAAAATGAAACGCAGTCTCGCGCGTGTAATAGCAGAGAGGGAGCGAGAAAGCAAACGAGAACGAGAAGGAGGAGGAGGAGGAAAATAGACGGATGATGCGCGCAAGTGGAAAAGAAAAGGAAGAAAACGGAGAAAAGCAAGGCGGGAACGCCGTCGCGCCGTGCCGGTTAATTGAGTCGGCTGACACGAGAACCGAAAACAAAACGTGTCAGCGGGTCGGGCGGGTTGTGTGACGCCCCCCCGGTGTCTATCGCACTCGAGTGCATCGCGAGAACGGGAGGAGATGGTAATCAGTGTCGGTCCCTTTCTGCTTTCAATTATCCGTCTGTCTCGCGTCAATAAGCTCTTCCCTCGCTGTTTTTTTCTATTTTTTGCATTTCCATGCATTTCCGTATATTTTCTAAATTAATTAACGCGACATATTATTTCTTTTTCTTTTTTTGTTTTTATATAGCTTCTCTTTTGCTTTTTATATCTTTCCACGCTGAAGAAATGTAACGGGAAGATTCTTCCGCTTTTTCCGACAAAAAACTCCGAGCTTCTAATCAGTTTAATTTATTATTACACGCAATACGCTCATATTTCTGTAGAAAAAAGGACTAATGATACGAAAATATTAGTCTGAGACATGTACAAAAACAGATGTACTTAAGATCATTCTGATAATACTAAGTTGCAATTTTCAATTTTTTTTACCATGAGAACGCATTACATCGATTGGCAAAGTAATATTCACTATCGCTCCCGAAGTCATCGAAGATTTCTTCTTTTGCTTATATCGAAACGCGTCACTTTTCCAACAACTTTTCCGTTAAAACTACTTCCGTAGAAACGCGTGGGTGGAGGAAAAAGATAGGAAAGTTCACGGTGGAAATTGCGTTGTATTCTCTCGCTTCGGTATATCGAGGTGGTTTCCGTGAACGAGGAAATTGCGGCGCATAGCGTGCATCCTAAATATTTACTTGCCTCTCGCCGTTACACCGCGCAAATATTCCATTTGCGACCGTGAAAACACGCGCGTCGAGTTTCTACGTAGCCTGTCGTTGTGATACTTGAGACGGATTCAATGATGCCGTTTATGTTAAAATGTCATAAGCGGAAACCTATTTACGTTTTATCCGCGACTCCGACGATGGACCGAAAACGCTGTTTGTCGTTTCCCGCAAATTACTTTTATCCTTTCCGCAACAACGCAAAGAACATTTACGGTACAAATGGCACGAAAGACGGATACATCACGCGCGCTGACATATTGTGCCCGTCTAGATGTACTCTGATTACCGTTACTCGAGTTCAGTTCGATCTACTTCTTTATTAAAGCGTGCAGTAGATATACACGATAGATCGCACGCACAGCGGAGCGTAACGTGAAAAAAGAAAACACACGATATAAAAAAAATTTTGCCTCAACGCTAAAATCTGAGAATAATTTTCAAGAAAACTTGCCGACTCGCGCAAAAATAAATTTTCTCAGTGCGATATCGCCGCCGCGATTCAGCGACCAGGTCGCCGTATGAGTTAAAGCGCTTGCGCTGCTAATGAAAGCGTCCTTCCCACAATAGTGCGACGCCAGCAAGTTTCTAAGGCGGGAGATTCGTACGGTTACTTTGAAGAATATCTCAAGTCGGGCAAAGTTTAGAGAGACCTGAGCCAACGGTCAAATTAATGTGCAAACTTCAATGTAATAGTTGTTTCTCTCCGAGGTCTTAACTATCGAGTGGATCGCCAAACTCCTTCGCGGCAAGTTCATTAACCGCCCCGGGTATACGTTATGAACTTCTTTGTGTCATGATCTCGCGATATTCTAAGCAGACAGGATTTTGCCGAATGGCGTATTTTGCAAAGCTGAAGAGAACACGCTAATTTTCGCGCTAATTTCCTCGGCGAAACTTCTGAGCCACGTACAGGGTGACAGACGTGTGTGGAAAGGATAATAGCGGAAAGTGATGGTAGCGGATTTCTACCACTTGGATATACGTGTGTATGTGTGTACGTGTGTATACGTATGTGGATAGGCCACAATACACATGAATGTAATTCGAGAGTAGACGTGACGATGCTGCTTCGATGTTAATAAGTGCGCGAGCTACAATTTACATTGCTTTGCGACCCATACACACACACATACACATACAGATACACATTTATTTCTATAGCTATTTAAGCTCTTTTGTTTTTATTATAAAAAAATTTACTTTTGTCTCTTAAATCTCGGAGAAGCATAAGTAATTAAAATACTTATCTACGTAATTATACTTTGAAAAAGAAATATAAGAGTGTGAACTTTGTTTATTCATTTAATGCGAGTAATTTTCCTTCGAATTACGTGAAATATCTTTTTCGAGATCTCCAGCACCAAATACTAAAAATAGCACGAACGAAATTAAAAGGGGGTAATTATAAATCTCACGTATAAAACTACGCCGCATTATTCTTTGTTTAAAGCGTTCAGTTAATATTAATTATTCGCTGTAATTAAATTTAATAGAGCTTTTATACATCTATAGCGCCACGACAAGCTTAGTAAGGTATCGCTCTTGCTACCGGGCTACATAATGTCCAGCGTAACCGGATCACGAAGGAGAATGTCCCGCAGTGTTCATGTTCGCCTGGGACAGAGATTCCCAACTGATATTTCACGGTCCTCAGGCCCGACATATTTCAAGCAGTCATTTTCGGAATTCAATGTATTCACGTCCGCATTAAGAGAGATCTTTTCAGTAAATAAAATGTAAAAGCAAGATAGTTTTAGTGGTTGTTGTGTCACATGAACGAGAAAAATATTGTACGTCATAAAATAAAATACAAAAAGAGAATATGAGACAAATTACATTCTAAGTCCCCGTTTTTATTTTTTTAATACTTCTTTACATTCCTATTACTCTCTCGCAAATCTCAAGTTTGTCGTTTATTTAAGTAAAAATTCGATTGCTGATCAAATTGCGTAATTCAAACAGTTTTGGCACATTCCGATAGTTTCTATGAACAGGTTATTTAAATTTAATCCTAAAAGCCCTTTTTAAGAGAGAGAACGTGCTAATCATGTTAATCTTTTTCTTGATCCAAAAGTAAAACTGGTTTTAATGACTTTGACAGCAATAAAAATACCTGAGTAAAATAGGTTGGAAACCGCTGCTCTCTGCAAGAGCAAGAGGAATAGATCAGAAAGATGTAGGTATAGACAAGAAGCAAGCACTATGTTGCCTGGAGGCAAGCAGGTGCGCAGCATCCTATCGCTTCTCTTCAACGGAGACGCTCGCTCAACTAGCGAATCTGTCCGGTTCGCGTGTGCACGACGCCGCGTCTCTGTAAGACGTGTGCCCACAAACTCGGATTATATTACAGTATCGGCCTTTATGAACAAGGACGTTCGAGTTTAGGGCAAATCAAGTAGTAAAAGTTGTGAATGTAAAAAATATTGTATCGTACCAGTTATTTGTGCAAAAAATCTTTCTATTTCTCGAACAAACAGTAAATATTTTTTAATTAACACGCGCAGTGGACGTTGTATATGCGATAAAAAAAATATTTGTCACGATTCTCTCTACCAAAAATAAAGTTACTTATATTGTAATGGGTTTTTTGCAAACTCGTGCAAATTTTGACTACGTCAGTTACAAACTAATGTGCTGCACAGATATACATATTTTCCGTAAATAATTTTTTGTGTGTCTTCGAATTAAAACAGAGATTGTTAAGCAAATTTTCTTTTCCTTTTTTTTTTTATACTAACAATCAAACGACCATTGCAATAAGGATGTTCTTCTGATAAATTTGACGCGGAAATAATGATTGGTTTGTAAAACACGACGTTTTTGTAGAAACAGTTTAGTCTCTTTTTAAAGTCTCTTTGAAAGAACGCCGTTTCATATATACATACATATATATGGATCATTATATGCTGTTTTAATTTCAATGCTATCGTGAAGGCATTCGCATAAATGAAACAACATAATGTGCGAACTTACTGTGGTCAATCCAAACCTGTAAAACCGGCTAAGACGGCTTAGCAGAGCGTAATGGCGGCTTGTTGCCGAGAAACTCGTTCGTTCTGGCCGTCGAAAGGTTTCAATGGTAATACTGTACGATCACAGTCTTTTTCGCAAAATGTGGGCTCGTATATGGCAATATGGCTAACATTATATATCGGCCGAACGTTATTGGGTTTCAACATCGTTGAAGCTAAAAATGAAAACTAAAAGAGTTATTCCGTTTTACATGTCTATATAAAATTAAAATGCGTAACTCTAAGGAGTATAATTTTATACATATATATATATTTATCGTTTTACAAACGCTTAGCTCGCAACAGACACAAGAGATATATGTCTTAATATTTTTACAGCGAGAAAGTGTCATGTTCTCTCTAAATAATTGCCACGAAATCGAGTTATTTTGACATCCTATATTCCGTATGTGTTCACGGCTGCTTTATAGAATGAGCCGGGAGAACGTTGATAAATATTTCGGCGCATAATTTTTCGTTTCGGTCGGCTGAGAGAAGAGAAATGAGAGTTTTTCTTCTTCTCTCTCCCTCCTCTCTCTCTCTCTTTCTCTCTTCCTCCTTGTTCTTCATTCCTCTTACCTGCCTACCGTCGTGAAGGAATCCGAGCGCAACCGACAAACGACGATCGTCGATTGTACACGTCGGAGAAGTCGAGGCGCAAGTCGATCCAGGTGCATTCTCCGCTGCAGGGCTGCGGGAAACCGCAAACACTGATGCAGCAGCGGCAGCTTGCGCACGAAAGAAAGAAAGAACGAACGAACGAGCGCAAGGGCGTGTAAAGAAGGGACGCGGGAGGCGAACACACGGAGCCCGGGGAACAAGGAAGACGATGGGAGAGAAAGAGGACGCGCGCTGGTCGCAGAAACAAAAGCGTATATAATCCGGTGTGTGTGCCATCCGGAGAAATACAAAAGACGAGATAAATATCTAAAATGTGTTAAGCACGGACTTTTAATGAATTAGAGCTGATTTTCATCTCGAAAGAGACTGTGTGATGCATTAAAACCGCTTATTCAGCGCTTCTGAAATTTAATATGACAATGGTCCGCGCTTGGGTCCTCTCTGCCTCTCTCGTCTATCCGCGGGTCTTTCCGATCAATCGGTTGTATCTAAATCGGTTCGACGCCCGCTTTCAAATTCTCGTCACATGTTGCGCGTGTCGATAAATACGTTGATTTTACGAGATAAAAATATCAACGCGCACACGATACAAAAGACTCTAACAGTCAGATCATTAAAAGGAGAGATAAATAAACTTTCGATCATTAAAAGAAGAGATGAGATAAATAAACGCTGAATAACATCTAAATATTTTAAACGCCGATCGAAATTATGCGAAGTATACATTACGATACGAAAGATTTATTGAGTAAGTCTGATTTATTAAGAGATATTTTTTCCTGCTTATTGTGGACGAATTGTTGTTTATCTTCAAACCGCCGCTCGAAACCACGGCCATATCTTCGTGCTGATTTCGCTGCGCTAACAGGTTCCACGGTCGGAGACGGCAAATTAGCCGCTGGACCGAGCGAGCTGAGAAGAGAAGAAGAGAAAGAAAAAGAAAGAGAGAAAGAGAGAGAGAGAGAGAGCAGGCAGATGCGAGATTCTTGGCAGGGTCAAACCTCCCGGCCATCTTCTTGGTGCCGCTTGTGCCCTCGCTTCCCCGCTTCTGTTGCCTGCTGCTCCTTACGGCTTCTACTTTCCTCTCTCTCCCCTTTGCTTCTCCACCCCTCCGTCTCTTGGCAAAAAATCAACGTGTATGTGCACACAAAGACTGGAATAAAAGGACGACGTAGATTGAGAAGGTTGAAGAAGAGGAGGGTGGAGTTTATACGCAGGTCGGCAGGTAGGAAAGATACGCGGCAACCGGTTCTCCCCTTTCCGTAGCCACCGCGGGCGCACGCAGGTTCCCGAACCGGTCCAGGCGCGATCATCGCGGCTCGACGATCGCGTGTTGTTCGCGTGGCCGGACGCACCCGAAGATCGGCGGAAGCGCCCGAGCTCAAACATTACACAAATTGCGCCATTATGTGTAATGGGACTAGAAAAAATGGCGGATAGATCGTACCGGATGATGAGCGAAGAGAAGTTGTAGTGGTATCTTCTTCAATCCGTGAAGAATCGGAAGAAATTGCACGGAAGAATTAGATTCTTTTATATAAGAAAATTATCTTTCGCAAATATCTATAAAATATATTCAGTTTCGCGTAATTTTATAATATACGCGACTCTAATAAAGCGTAAAAAAGAGTGAGTTCGAAATATAAATTTTCTATTTTTCATAAATTCAGAGATATATTGCAAAGTTTTGTATGTCTCCTCACTGTTTTCAAAACTTTCTTTAAATAATGACAATTTTTTATCCTACAATTGAAATACATCTCTCTCTCTCTCTCTTATTCTCTCTGTCTCTCTCTCTGGATGGATATAAATCTTTCTTCTGTCGGTTAAGCCGCTTGAAAAATACATACATTGTACATGTGCATTCAGACCTGTCTATGTTTGCAGAATTTAAAGGCTATTCATCCGTCGAGAGTTGATTTTTTTTTTATTTAACTATGATACGAGAAGCGCGCGACAACATTTCGCGACGTATCATCTCGTCGATACTTCGTACGCAGCGCCTCACCGTAATTTTCTGCAATATAGTGCTATATCCTCTCGCTGATGTATTGTAACCGGTATCCTATCGAATCGAGCAGGTGGCTGGATAGGCTCCCTTATATTTTGACGATTAGTTCTGGACCGAGCTTCTTCTCGAAGAAGGACGAGATCCGCTCTGCCACAAACACCTTTCTCTTAGCCAGGGCCGCGCACTGCAATATCATATACATTGCTTTATAAATATATAAGTATATAATACGAAGATAAAGAAATATGTTTAACATCCACAAATTATCTACGTATTTTATAAAATAAACGAAAATTGTGTGTCTATGTTGCTCTAAAGCAATATACTTTTATTTTGGTCGAAAATCGTAATTGCAAAATATCTTTTAGATTTAGTTATTATCTTAATTTTCTTTGCGATTATTTTATATTATATATCTTACAGTTAATTTAAGAAAATTGTATATAAAACTCTATAGAAACAAGTTGCTTGTATATGCTTAGAAAATTGTACGTTGCTTCTTTAAAATCGTTTTGCGAAATTGTTATGTAAAACACGATAGAGTTTTCAGAAAGAGATTCTGTGTTAAAAAATGATTAAAAATCATTAAAAACAAACATACTAATTGGAATTTTATTTGAAGAAGAAGATTGTTCGATGTGTCTTCGTGGATTTGCTCTTGGTATCGGCTGCGTCCCTGGAAATCGAGACAGCCGGTCATCCTGGTTGGCCGCCGGGTCGGCCGGACCCCGACGTCGACGTAGCCTGTGCGTGCACTTGCCGCGAGGGAAAGGTGGATGGCCGCGACCTTGATGCGCGTGGTTCTCGCGTGCCCGAACTTCCACGAAGTTTCGCGAGAACGGCCGAAGCGGGCGCGATCAGCCGACCACGACCGACGCCTGTACACGGTTGTTAAATTACCTCCTCGCGCTCTACCTCCCTCCGTCTTCTCTATCATCCGGACTTTTCCTTTAGCGTCCTTTTTAGCGTTCTATCCTCTTCTCTACGCGTCGCGCGCGGCTCATCTTTTTCTTGCCTCTTCTTGGCGGCACTCACACGCGTGCACCATGCCGCTCACATAGATGAGATCTCACGGAAGCTGGAATGACTATCGTAATGCTTCGAGCCGTATCATCTCGCATCGTCGAAGATATTGTACAGGCTTGATAAATAATTGCCGGATTTTGATGGGAATAAATTAAAATCGAGACATCACATGATAGAGAAAAATCAAAATTTATAATGCAAAACAATTTTTACCGCTGCTATATTGTAAATAAATAGATACGATACAGTAGTAAATTACATAAATAAAAATAAAAGAGTAGCAAACTATGATACATGTACATCTGCCTACATTATGTCGATAAGAATTATGTGTAGATATTTTTAATTTTTATAGCGCTTATAAAAAAAAAGGATAGAAGATAATTCGAGATTTGTTTTTTTAATCTATATCGGTTCATCGAACAACTCGTGTTGAAACAAAAGATACTCATTTTGCATCAGAAACCGAGTTCCTAAGTTTATTTGCGATATGAATTTAAGTCTACGGTACACGACGCTTTTCTTTCATATTGGATCACACGCGAACATTACGACGAGATTTCGCAATTCTTGATTTCCAAATCACGATTGGTCAATTTTAGCGCCTGCATACAATCTAGCACGAAAAAAGCATCAGTATGCCGCAGGCTTTAATATAGTGATGATTGATGATTCCGTATAATCTGCTCGTTCGTATGATCGACGAGGATAGTGTAAGCTAAGGAAAAGCGCCGTCTACACGTTACAAAGAACTAATCCTAGAACGTGTTTCCCGTCTAAGTTTGTTGGTTCTGCTCGTTCTCGAGCTAGTTCTATGACGGAACCGGTCTTTCGACTCAACTGACTAGTCATCCGAGATAACACCAGTATTTCTCAATGTACCATTTATAATACGCAAAATAAATATATATAGTATATATATATACATATATATACATATATCGCTGAAATATTTTGTGAATTCGAATTTTACGGCAAAATTTGCCACCTAGAACAACAATTGTAAGAATGTTAAAAACTGTACGAAAATTTCTCGAATTTCTAATCACAATATAAGAAACTTGCGGCGTTTACGCATTACGTCTATCCACATGTATATCTATACATATGTATAATTCGAAATATTACATATATACATATATTTTGTAGCATAGAGACTTATTTACACTTTGTTTTTCAAAATTGACACGTAATGACATATTAATTTTTGAGCAAGTAACACCAGCACACATGCAAAATAGGCCAAGAAAATAAAATATCATACATATAGAAATAAAAAAATTATATTTCCTATTTTAATAACTTCTCTCTTTTTTCTTCATTTTACTCTTATAAATATTTTCTTTGTTATTTATAACATTCATTGTATTGCACGAGATGATTATATTACTCAACATAATATAATATAAATATGTGAAGTTATTTACTTTTCATCAAGTTTCGACGATGTGGACACGAGTGTGGAAATTTCTTGGATGTGGCTCATTTCTCCTTTAATACGCTTTTCCGATCCTGAAACTTTCTCTTCGCTACAATCTTTCGTGGTATCGGATGTTTCTTCTGATATTTCTTCTATAGAAAAATATTTTTTCTCTATACAAATCGCTCGATACATAATCTTATATGCACAACATCAAACTAAATTCAGTAAACATCTTACCATCCATAATCTTGAGAAGTTTTTCATGTTCTCCATCGCCTTTTTCATAAGTAAAACTTTCTTCCATTTCCTCTTCATTTCCAATATGCAGGTATGACATTGTACAGATGAACGTTATGAAAAACAAAATTGTAGAAGTCCCAATACCGGCCGTTAAAATTGGCCAATTAAACATCCAATAACGTAGTCCTGATAAATGAGCATTAATCGTAAGAGTGGCTGAATAGAGCTCTATATCCTTTGATTGAATTTCGATATACATCTTCGTTACTGGTCGATTCTGAAAAAACCACATACATACAAACAATACTTAAATTTATTTAAAATTCTATAGTAACAGCAGCACTGTTACATATATATACATACCTGATCCTCTTCAAAATTATTAAATAATTCAAGAATAACATCTTGCTTTTCTTCAACATTACCAAAAATCATCATAGGTGAAAATATGAGAGTTGTAATGGTATGTAATAAAGTACTACGATAATGCAACATAGCTGATCTACAGGAATGTTCTAGAATTTTTCCGCTACTGCTTTGCATCTTGGCACAAACCATAAACATACCTAAAAACAAAACAAAATTTCTTATAGAGAATATGTTTATATATATATACATATATATATGTATTTTTTTTTTGAACATGTATATGCTTAAAACTTTACCAAGCTCTTTGTTTCTTGGAGACTCAGGCATTTCCAAATGTAAGTTTACTTTGTATGGTTGTCCTACCATAAGAACCTGTTGTTTGTGAGTCAGTTTCACAATAGCATTTGGAAAACTACAAATACCTTTTTGTTTCTCGCATGTTCTGAAAACAAAAAAAAACGTCAATAATATTAAAAGGGGAAAAAAGAAATATCTATTCAATTCAACTGTTGTGTAAATATGAATTATTATCGTAATTATTTTTCTTGTTATGGTTGATATCTTCAACTTTGAGCAGCAATCCCTCCCCTTTGCTGACTTCTTCAACACTTTCGAATTGAATGATATAACACAACATCCGAATAAATCAACACATATAAAAAAGAAAAATAAAAGAACTCACGTGAATTGTAAATGTACAGGGCGCACATGCGACATACTAGGCATGTAGGTGTAGTAAAAAGTTATATAAAGAAATATGGACAACCAAATTACAATAATAGCGATAGCAGCAATAACACCAATACGAAAAACTGTGTGTCTAGCCGACTGTACGCTTTCTTCAGTTGTTTTTCTTATGCTGAGCCACTTTGAAGCAATTTCGTGTAATAACCTCGAAACTGAGATCATTTTTGCGCGATTATTTTTCAAAATTACACAACAAATTGTAACTAGTCTGAACGATCTTGTTCCGTATTTATTAGTTGACTTCGTATAAACAAAACATCAATCACTTCTAAATTCTTTCTTGCTCCATTATTTCACTTTTATTTCAATGTACAGAATGTCGGTGTTATCTGCGATGGATTATAATGCTGAGCTCAAGTGCTGTCGATGAGAGACTGAGCGTTTGAATATCGATGAATCATGTTTTCGACCTTACAAGAAGATAGTAAGTATCTCCGAAACTCTTGATATCAACAAAACGTTTTTGTGTCGCGCTTTTCGTAAACATCGAGAAGGTTGTACAAGTAAATTCAAGCATTCTCGAGATACGTTGATACTTCGTTGGGAAATCCTATAGAGGTCGAGACGAATCGAAAAACTCTCTCAAACTCGACCCTGCGAGTTGTCCTTTGAATAAGTGACAGTCTCCACAGATGGCAATAGCATCTGAAATATCGTACGTCAGCATTGTCAGCAATCGAGCGCAGATTAGCGCGAAGCTTGTATTTTACTTAGCGAAGACTCGAGATTTCTTAAGAATTATTTGCTTATTATTCTTTAACTTGTAATATATATTTTACAGTATAGATTTTCAATTCGACTGTATATTATACATTTATAAACTATATATAAAGTGTGATATCCACAATTGTACGAATCAGAATACAGTATATGAAACAAATTAACATATTCCTTTTCGATTCTTATATTATTTATACTGCGTAATGTACCTTTATAAAAAGTTTTGTTTTATTTCAAAGATTTTAAAACTTTATGAAATAATTTTTGCATGTCCTCCGGTATATCCATGATGTTTTGAAGCAAGAACGCAAGAGAAAGGAAACCGGATATATTTAAATGCAATTCTTATTTGAGCCAAGGATACATAATTATGTATAATTACAAAAGTATAAATAGCGTGTGAGAATTAAACAACAGTATAACTTTATACAAAATGTATTTTATTAATCTGTTTATTATACATCAAGTATTCTATAGAAGAATATTAATTTTTTCATTTTCTCAAGTTACCACTGACATTTCCGATAATGTAGATTGATATCATTTAAAAAACAAACGCTAAAAGAAATAAAGATAATATCATTATTTTTTTGATATCATAAATCGGGAAAAAAATCCTGGATAAATTTTATATTCGGTTATATATATGGTAACTATACAATATAATCATATATGACAGATCGTCTCAATGTTATTACATAATTATATATAGTACACATACATTTCACTCGTACATATAGTACACATA
>QVOB01011245.1:0-38403 GCA_014839585.1 Pseudomyrmex concolor | reverse complement strand
TAAAGAGTATTCCCTTTCTCGGTATTGAAAAATCCTCTGGTTTAGACAAAAATATTTAAGAATGGCTTGCGCGCGCGAGGAAGATTATTTGAACTCAAAAATTTAAACCAGAACTCGTAAATAAGTCGTCTCGCGCGTATGACGCATACATATTAAACGAGAATGTTGCTTTACATTATCAGTTAAGATATACATTCCGAAGATATTTAAAGATTAATAATTTTCTGTTGAATGTAAAGAACAATAATTCCAGTGAGTACGTACTAACGTTATTGATAAATTAAATTCTGGGAAGATCGACAATAAGGCTTAGAAAGATTTTATTTTTCAGCGATACAGTGCGATCGGAATAAAGAAACCGGTCATCATCGATACGCACAGTCGGGTACAACAACTGGAAGTGAAATTCAGCGACGGTTAAAGCTGGGCGATGTAACTCGCGCGCTCGGAGCTGCAGCGATGATATCTCCGCCGCGCGATGCGAGAAGCGAGCCGGTAATTTTCGATGTATACATCACACACAGACGAAGGAGGAGAATCCAGTTTTGCAGGTTTCAGATCCTTCGGTTTCGCGTCGCGTGTAACCGTCCCTCATCACGCACCGACTGGACAGTCCTATATATAAATATATCGGGCGAAACCGAGACGGGCAGGCGAATTTGCGAAAGCACTCTTTTGACATGGAAAAAAGAATTTCAAGCGCCAGAAATAAAACATCGTAACATACGAGTCGCGCGTTTGGCTGTAAATTTACATAAATTTTACATCCACTCGAAATCAAATTATTTGTTTCGAAAAAGCAGAAGTGTTTCGAAATAAAAAGAAAGATCCTGTCAAAAACTTTAAAAATCACACAGATATGTTTGCTTCTTTTATTTACGCTCTTTGCTCACAACCTTCACGTAATTTTTCTCTTTCCTATCTCTCTCTCTTTCTCTCTTTTTCTTTTCCTAAGGGAAATTCCAGGTCAAAGACTAAAATATGTCGGCGTTCCGCTTTTGTAATATAAAACCCCGGTCACTTTATCATGGGATTTCAAAGTGAACGTACTTCCCTCGGGGATCTAAACTCAGATAATCCAGATAACGGAGTGAGTATCGGGGGTGGAGTTTTCAGCGAGTTCGATTTTCTTCACGCAAATCTCTCGCGAAACGTTGTGAGAACACCTTTAGCGGCGACGCAATTGCGACTGCAAAACGAGACGAAAAAGAAGGAAACCTCCCGCAAAAAAGGTCTTTGAAAGTTTTGCCGGACACCTCACCGGTGCGCTCCGACTGAAAAATTTTATTTGACGGTTGACCAATTGAACCGATGTTACCGCGGCGTGGCATCTTCTCTTTTACAGCCAGTTATTCGTGTGTAATAAACAAAATTAAGACGCCTCACGTCGAACGGAAATTCGCAACAAATAACCGATAAACGCGCGATAAATAATAACTGCGGCGTGTTGTTGATTCGCATTCGTTTATCTCGCGCCATGATGCTGAAGCGGCGATAACGGAGCTCATCTTTATCTGCGACCGTCGGCCCACGGGAGCTCGATTTAATCCTGTGTTGCGCGCGTTTGCATAGCTGAATTACAAACTCGCGCGCACTGCGCCTTTCTGGAGCAATCGCATGCGAGAGCAAACGCGCAAATACGCATTTAATAAGTACGTACAACACACGGAGCCCGCTTCACCGCGTATGCGGACACAACAAACTACGTGAATGAAAAACGTAAAAAACGAGAGAAAATAAAAGGAAAAATAAATAAAAAAAAACATTGCGAAAAGCGTAACACCCGCATATCGTCCCGCTTGCGGTCGTCGCCTACATATGCGCAAGGCCGCGACGCGATAAAGACACGTGTCGAGACTATTTAGCGATTTAGTTTCTCTTGTTTGTGAATTTTCTGTGCGTTAATTTCAAACAGATACTTTCCTATAAAAAATAGAAAAATTTCGACGTTAGATATCTTACATTAAAATCGAAATAAATGAATCCAAGTGTTCGATAAAAACGATAAAATTTGTTGTAAAAGAGACATCCTGTACATAAAAAAAAAAAAAAAAACTGCCTGCATTCGACGTTCGCGCGCGTCCCATCTCGTTAATTTTAACGTTATCCCGAAAGGAGAGTCGGGGAAAAAAACCAGGGCGGTCTTCGCCCTAAATTGCGAATTCGCATCCCCTGTATATTTCGTAAAAAGACGCGTCGAAGAGTGGATCTCGCGTTACGTTTATTACATATATAACGCGCAACAAATAAAAAAAAACATGAAAAACCTGGCTTTTTGATCGTATAGCGCGGGATTCCACATATGTTGAATCCGACGCAACGCCAAAAACAGAATTGAAAATGTGTCGAACGATTAAATGTAATTGCATTCTGCGTTATTATCGTATCTTTGTTTCATTTCGTTGCTTTTTACGACCGCCTATTGCGACATTCTGGATGTTTTTCAACATTCCACTTTCGAAGTCACAAGCAATCTTGTTTTATGAACGCAAATGCATTCGAGAATTTACAAACGTTTACATCAAACAGTTATTCTCTTCTGAATGACAATTTTGTAGCTGTTTTTTCTTCGTCTGAAACTGTTTTCGCGATAATCTACGTTCGATTTCGCGCGATCTTAAAAAATTGTTAATTGATGCGCTGCGCACATATACGTTTTACGCGACACAGTGTGCAAAACGCTCCGTTTTATCTGCGAACAAAGGTCATCCACGAAGGCAATTGTGCGTCCTTGTCTCGCCGCTTTAATATCAACGTCGATAGGCGATCTGCGTGCATTCGGCGCGACAGGATAATCACCGTGTCTCTCAAGGCTCGGTATTTAGATCCGTGTTTTATTATTATTATTATTTTTTGTGTTTTTTTGTTTTTTTTTTTTGTTTTTTTGGTTTTCTGTAGTAAAAATATATCGTCGAGCAACATTCCGAAATCGCGCCTCTCACACAGATATATTCATACTGATATATTCGACGGTAATTTATATGCAAATTGATCACAAATCTGCAAAAACTCGCTCACACACATCGTACATTCATAGATCATTGCAACTTTATTATTCACATTTGTCAGTATAATTGGCCACTATAACACACGGACGATTCATTTTTAAAATAATCGAAGGTGAATTTCGATTTGTATGTTCTTTCTTTCTTTCTTTTTTTCTCTCTCTCTCTCTTTCTCTCTCTTCTACATCATTTTATTTTGCGCAAGTTTGCGCAATCACAGGAAGATGAGAGAGAGAGAGAGAAAGGCAAAAAACTTCTACGAGTGCGAGAATCACATTCGACCTTCCGAATGACGGACGACCTTCGTTTTAGGGTTGCGTCGTTGATGTTGTTCGGTCGATGATTTCAGGACGACCCACTTTTCTCATTGCAATGCTTAGATTCGACACTGCTAGAATGGTAAAGTGGGTCACGCGTAAAAGTAACTGTTACGGCAGCGACGTTTCGTGTCAGTCGCGACTGACCGCGGCGCGATAGAATACCATCTTTGAGCCGGAGAGGCCTATGTGCGTGTTTTCACGTGTGCAACACATACTGTATATGCACACATCTTCGCCCGTGTTACGTGCCGCGTTGTTACATGTGCACGTGAATAGGCAAGTATGTGGTAAACAGCTCAAGGAGGAAACGCTTAGGTATAACTCGAGAAGACAATAACACGCGAGGGAACTTCCGTCTTCATAATTCGTCCCTGAAGAAAAACGTCATGTGTCCTTTACTTTTTTAGGCGCAGATCGAAAAATTGCGAAACACAACCGTCGAGCAACAAAAAGTTCGATGTAGGGAAGGGAGAGAGAGAGAGAGAGAGAGAGAGAGAGAGAGAGAGAGAGAGAAACGTGTATTTTTAATACTTTAAACGCGATTGATGCGCGAGTGAGTTTCTCGTACACGTTCAACATCCAAGACGTATCTTTCTCCCAAAGACGTTAATTTTTTAGCTCGCGATTTAATTCCACTGGTTCAAAATATTGTTATCGCACGGAAAAGAAACGCATTTATTTATATTGTAAAAGATACTTTTTATCGCGAGCATAACGTAACAATAGTTGACTCACGCTGTTTTGCGCTTGTGCAATAGGTGAAAACAAAGTTTACAAAATCACTCATGATCGAATCGAACGATTTGATTGTCGTATCGGCGACAGTTTATCGAAAATTTAAATGGTTGGTGCTACAAATAACATCGTTATCGCACGTATGCGATACTTTAGACCAGATATATAATTGAAACACTTTGTGTGTATCAAATGTGTTTCGGAGAAATCAGATTGGAATCCTTCGTGATAATAAGGTGACGGTTGAAGATTTTCTATGTGGAACAGAAAAATAGACCGAGAAGATTTTTCCGGATTTGTCAGAAAAACAATTAATGCAATTTAACCGAGTTCTCGAAATACGAGTCTCATCGAAACGAAAACCTGCCGAGGCCTTTCCGTAATGGTGGCAATAACGCGCGCGCCATGTTCCCGGGTAAAACCTATACCTATATATAAGCGTGCACTCTAAGAAACCGAGTGAAAGGCAACAATGTGAAGGCGAGCGCCCGGTACACACACAAACACACACATATATATGTATATGTAACACATGATCGAACACGCGCGCAAATTGTCAGACACACACAGATACAAACACATACACGTACACACAATCCCCGAACAAAAAGGCTATCGCTAATCGCGTCTCGTACGAATACAAACTATTGACGTTCATGACGAAGTTGCACTAGTAGAAGAAACAAGAGAGAAAAAGTCCACATTATGGAAAGAGAAAAAGAGAAGGAGAAAAAAAAGAGGAAGATATACGACGTAGATCAGCATATGTGTCAAAGCCGCGACGTTTCTACGTGTACGGGGAGACCCGTCGTCGATTGTCACACACGTATCGTGCCCGATCGTGCCGAGCATTGCTGCTACACATGAAATCGCGCACGCACACGTATTACATATACGAGGCGCAAGTGCATCGACGCGAGATTGTGTGGAAAAGGCGCGAGCAGAGAGATCGGTTCTCCCTGGATACGTCAATCGCGACAAGGACATCCGCTGAACGAATTATATTAGAATAATCGCGTTCTACGTTTCTAGCTTATCCCAGGAGCGCGTCTTGAAACCGATGTGTGGAAAATAGAAAAATTACATCAAGGGAAAAGTTTTTTTTTTTTAAAAGAAAACAAATATGTGAGATGAAATATTGAATAATATTATTGAGGAACGTATGAAATTTAAAATTTCATAGCTCGAAAACACAGAGGGGTAATACATATGTATATTAAATAAAGTTTACTGCTATATGTACGTGAACTTTTTAAATCACAGAAATCCGAAGCGGATTCTCATAAAATCCGCGCGGTTCAAAAACACAAGTTCCTAAAGAATAAATTTTCTGATATCGACAATGTATGGACCCTGAGGCGTAAATCCCATCGTGCTGGCTACTTACGAAAAGGTCAACGCATCGATCTTCGAGATTTTTAACCGTGGAAGACTACCAAAGGTTAGAATGAAATAGAAAGCAACGTGAACGAATGATTTTGACCGCGATTTAATCTCAATAGTATGAATGAGAGAGATAATTAAAAATTTGATGAAAATCGGTGGTGGGCGTTCGTTGCATTATTCGAAAAATAAATTTTACACGAATAAACAAAAAATATATTCGTTGGTATACTGAAACGAGCATAACGTGCAGAGAAGCGATGCGCACATGCCGGTAGATTTTCAAGGAATTTTACAATTCCGATTATTCCGAACCGTCTCTTCGCATATCCTTCCCGATTTCGTCGAGATTTCGTCGCTCGAATATTTTCCGTTCGGTCATGGCCATTTTCGTGAGACGCGTATAAGTTTCAACAAGATTTCTATTACGAAGTATTCAATTCGAAAGTAATCACGTAGATAGCTTTTAGAAAGGGACTTCAAGAAAAGAGAATCTCTCAATTTCAAAACTTTTAAACTTAAATGAAGTTTAAACATTCTGTTGTTTTTTTCCCTCTCTGTTTTTAAAAGCGATTTTTGATGATCGTATGGTATATATACCAAAGTGTACAAACAAAAAAATAGTTTGGTATATATACCACACGATCGCCAAAAATCGCCTTAAGTAAAACAACGTTTATTTTCTTAGGTATCGCATTGCAATTAGCGACAGGTTCACCTCGTCGAATTCGACTCTGTACGGTCCGTTGCAACACATACGCAGGTGAGTAAACGACATAACGACGACCAAGCCTGAAAGCAAAAGGGAAACCGATGAAGGACGAGGGGAAGCAGGTCAATTACCTCCAGATCACCGAGAGAGATTTTGTATCGACAATCGGCCGCTCTTGTCGTTAAAGAACGATACCAGTAGCATATGGCTGTTACGTGTGGCGTACCTCTCAAAGGCGTACTTTTCAAACATTGTCACAGACACAAAGACTGCTTTTTCGAGCGCACATAAATAATTCGTCTTAATGAGTGCCTTTCATTACGTCTTCAACGTCTTTTCCAAAAAAAAGGGTTGATTTCACAAATTGCCCAATCTCTGACTCGGATAATTAATCGTATTAGCAATTTTCAATTTATCAGTTGGCAATTAGATATTTTTAACAATACACAGGACAATAATGTTAAAATATTTATATTTTAAAATATTATTGTTTCTTGTTTTAATAAAATTATTACGTAAATTGCGATTTACTTCCGCATTTTTAATTAATAAAAACTTACTAATGATACAATTCGGCTTCATGAACTTTAATTCCTTTCCAATATGATAAAAAAATATATCCGATATGTAATGTTCGAAGGAAGTTTAGGAAGGTTTCAGAGACCGAACTGCGACGGTGAGAGAGAGAGAAAATGATGTATAACCTTGCTCGGACGACCTCGATCGCCTTCACCGAAGAACCTTCGGTGTGTAGAGCCGTGACGAACACACACATACACACATACACTCATACATATACGATTTTGCGATCGCTCAGTCGGCTGAAAGATCGAGCTCTCGGTGCCGCGCACCGTCGTAGTGACATCTTTTTCGTACTTATGCGCGAAAAAGATAAAACTTTAATAGATGCAAATATAGAAATGTACACACAAACACACACACACACACATATGTCAAAGAAATATGAAAAATATATACTATAATAAAAAGATAGTTATAAAACGCAGGTAAGAAAACGTGGATTTCTTGAATTGCGTAAAAGATAAATAGAGTGCGATATAAAATATTGATAATTCAAGACCAGCTTATGGTAATCAGAAGCTCGGTAAATCAGAAGAAAAATGTCAACGGCGTATTTGCTCGACGCGTCTTCTCACTCTCACTTTTTTTTTCGTCAAAAGAAAATTTCACCGTTCTCTCCTTTTTCTCTTCCTCTGGACTGCGAAAAGGCTCGCTTCGAGCGAGATTTTTTTAAGTAACCGGCGAGATTTCCGCGAAACGTCCTTTAAAACAGCAAAATTTATTTTCGGAGAAATTTCTACGATAAATAAATCATGAAATTTCGCAGATCAATATCTCGCGATAATTAACGAGTCATCAAACAACATAGATATTGACGTAAACGCGAAAAATATTCTCGCGCGAGCGTTTAACACATGCTAATCGTTTTGGCACACTGTCTAAGAAGAAGAAGAAGAGAGAGAGAGAGAGAGAAAATAGCTCTACTATTTTTTTCTCTGTAAACGATGGAATTTTTTCGTCAAGCATGTGGGAAGATCACAATCTCAATATCTGTTTGCGATCCACAAACGCCCTATTATCTCCGTCGTAATCTTTTCACGTGATCGACTGATAACGTGACAGATTTCGATGCTATATAGTTCTCGAATATCGACAGAAAAAAAATTCACTTACCCCCTCGTTGCGTAGGAACTGTATAGTAGGTTTGCCGTTGATTTTAGTCTGAAAAAGAAAAAACATAGATTAATTTCTCTTTGTAAGCATACGGTACTAACTAAAGCAATTAACGTTGCAGCGTGTTTGATTCTTAGGAGCAAAGTTTCGCCATTTCCAATTATCTTAATTGGCCGATTATTCCGCTGGAATTAACCAATCTCACTGATCGATTATAGCCGAATTTACCGATCACTCAGCGGAGGCTTAATCGATTAACTTATCGGAGATGGTGATGAAAAAATGGCCATTAGTTGTTTTTTCCTCTTTAATTTCTTCCATTGTCAGTAAATACTCTGAAATAGTACCTACTTAAAGTAATAATACACCACTTAAGAAGAACTTAATAATTTAACATTACGTATACATTAAAGTGTTGTTATTATTTCAAACCGTTTCCTCGATAAGATACGCAAATAAAATTCGAAAGGCATTCATCGTTCGCGAAGCGCCGCGACAGTTGATTCGAACAGGTCGTTTAGCATAATTACTCATGCGACACAGTTCCAATCGCACGTCCAACTTGGTCACACGGGCAATGAGCCACGAGTGTAAATTGACAAAGCGAACGCGTGCGCGCACAAAGAGACAAACGCGTAAAACACACGGAGGATTTCGCGTGAAATTGAACGATGCGCGATCTCGTAATCGCGCGACAAGTTGCATTATGTTGCACACGCGGGCGGCGCGATTTCTGCGTGTAACTTTTACTTATGCGCCCGCAACAGAGCTCGCACACATAAAAGGGAAAGTACGCCACGAAGGAAGCTCTCCTTTGCGGTCGTCCATACTCAAACAAGTCGTAGATCATTGTGAATTGATAAGAACTAAGTAGAAACATGCGATCTTGCTTCGATTAGAAATTATCGGGTTTGTAAATGGAGGAATTCGATTCAATACGAGGAATCAGATAGTTTACTTTCGTGGAATAAGCGATAAAATTTTTCAACCGCTTGGATGAGAGAGAGTAGAAGAATTAGAAGCAAGCATGATAAAGCGATATAGATTAGATAGTCAATCTCGAAGTTGACAAAACACAAGTCAGTCGAACTGAAATTACGAACTTTTATAACTAATTCGTAACGGCGGAGACAAAGACGGTACTGCAGTTGAAGAAATAATTCTGAATTCTTATCGAGAAAAATACCGCGCGAGTTTCGCTTTCGTATATGCGTAAACGATGATTTGATCCTGGAATTTTTTTTATAAGACGTGTTCACGATTTATTATTGCTATCGGTCATGCAGCAGCGATGCGCGCTTAATGGCACGTATATGAAGCTTACACAGTTTCCACTTATCGTCAGCACTTGAAGCTTGTCGGGACGCACACGCGCGGCGGCACGCGAGAAAATTAATCGCACCGCGGAAGATCGCGTTTATCCGAGCGAGCTGGGTCGGCCAAGATTGACCCCCCCCTTCCCCCCGAGCAATCGTGCGTTATAAGCGCGTTGCGTTCGCGAGGTGAAAAATTATTTCCGTCTTTCCCGAAGCGATAGCGCGCGCGGAAAATCTCGTCCCTGCGCGATTTCACGTACGTACTTTCCTTTCTAATCTTTCAGATTGAAACAAATGCGCGCACTACAGATCTTACCGACTATTAAAAATATTTTCCGAAACTTGTTGCCAAACTCTAGAACTTTATTTTCAGTCGGACAATTATGTATTTGTCCCAACAATTGCTTTAATTTATTGCATGTCTTTTATTTTATTTCTATCGCATTGAATTAAATATAAATTCGAATTAAAAAGCAATTTGCATAATTTACATCTTATTACAATACACCAGCGCTTGGCTTTTATATTTTCCGTCTACCGACAGTTTTATAAACGGTCGTGGACATCATATTTATATTTGAACAAGACGCAAATTTAGCACGAGCGATCGAAAGCCAAGGGGTGCGATAGAGTTTCCCTGACTTTCTGGCTAGATTTAAATTAAAGAATAAGCTCTATGCGAGAAACAAAATTCATAAACGTGATATAGCGTGCTCTTGCTTCTTATACGTGTGCTAAATCTATATATCGGCCGACGCGAGGCGCGCAGAGACTTGCGTGCTTTCACTGATTTGGCCGGCGATAATTCCTCGGAAATCTTGAGTGAGGTGACGGTTACACTTTGGTAGCTTGCGGAAAAAGTGATGGCATTAGACGACGACCGAGAGAAGTCCATTACAGTCGGTTGTCGCGGCGCGAACATTTTACGAGCTGTGCTCGACTCTGTCACGCTCGCATGACAGAATGTCGTCGCGCGCGCGCGTGTGTGTGTGTGTGTGTACATGTAGCATACATGTGGGGTGAAGAGGGAGATAACCACACGCGGCGTAATACGCCGGGCAATTATATTTCCACGGCGTGTTACATAAACGCGACGGAATAATCAAGCGTCACCCCGCTCGGTCGCTTTCACTCAATAAAGGGATTCATTACAGTTTTAATTATTCTAATAACCGCCTGCGCGCGTGATCGTTTTGTTGCTCGAAAGCGCGTCTCTCGCCAATCATTGTAGATTCAAAAACATTTATCCGTACGTTGATGTTTACCTTAATACGTGCGGTGAAAAGTATAAATGCGCGTCTCTATCTTGTGCACAAATATCGCAAGAAATGATTTTCGAACAAGAAGAGACACCGTTCGAACGGGATTGGAATGGAACACCCTATATGTGTTCAAAGATTAAGGACGCGTGCGCATCCATGTGATGTCGGAAGACAAAGTGTTCTCCCTTCTGAGTCTTTCTCTCCCGTAGCGAGAAATAAGCAAAATTTCGTCGTCGCCACCATCGCTGCCAATGCGAATCGTTTTGACTCTATCGGATGGTGAGAAAAATGGCGACAAGACGAATAAAAAGAAAGTTCGCCTGCTTGTTGATTGAATTCATTTAAATACATTTTGAGTTAGGCCACGTAAATAAAAACGAAGTGAAAAAGAAAAACAGAATAATTTGTTTTTAGTTCAATGAATATACAAACTTTGTAAACGTGTAATAAGATAACGTAATTTATATCTTATTGTAATTGTAGTCAAATCTAAATTATAACCGTCTAAATTTTTTATCAATCAAACAAACAGATCGTTTATAAACGATCTGTGTTTCTCTCTGCTTCGCCTTTTCCACCACCGTGTACGACAACGAGACGTCTCGTGCACCACGCGAACGACCCCGAAAAGGTTCCTGCCAGCCATTCCTCTTGAACAAGAGAACCTCGTCGGCAGGTCAATAACTCTTCGTCCTGGGCACAATTCCTCTCCCGCCTGACTTCCCCTCGTCTCTTACGCACCACGTTCTCTCACCCCCGACGGCGGCAGCGTCGGCGGCCCTTTATCCCGCTTTCCACCAGAATTGGATCTCCGGTCTGAGTCCGTCGCGCGTTAACAATAACTCACATCTTAGTCTGCGGATTATCCGCGAAGTAATTATTTGTTAACGTCGCGCGTTACTCTCGCCTCTTCGGGAGAAAATACAATCGATTCATTAATTTGCCAACAAATATGCACTTCAATATTGATTAATCACGGTATATAAAGCAGCAGCGAGTTCACGAACACTCCTCTCTTATCGCTCGACGTATTTTTCATGAACTCGTTAAGTCGTCGTTGGCTCTTATCAGCTTCTCATTATCGCCTCGATATATTCGCGTCGATCAAAACACGTTAATTATTCTCAAATACTAACGTTATAATACTAATACTTACGACACGTAGCGCCAAATGTCAAATTTCTAAGAAATATTATAAACGATATTTTGAGACACACGTTGATCGTCCAAAAACAAAAAAAATTGTTGTTTGGATAATAGTTCGAGAACGCTTTATTTTGCGCACGCGGTCCAAAGAGGATGCAAAAGGAAGAAATCCGCGTTGTGTGTGGATCGTCGTGCATGCACATCGTGTTGCGCAAGCGCAACGAACGCACGTACGCGCGTTTTGCATCGCATCCCAATATTCCGCGCTGCATAAAACATCCGCCCTACGATATATTCCGGAGACATTCGCGGAAATATTCTCTGTCTCTTTTTCTCTCTCTCTTTCTCCCGAGAATAGCGAGACCACTTTTCTAAAACAGCGATCAGACGAAGAGAATTCTGTGTGCTCTCTTCCCGTTGGGACAATCATAAATCTTTTGTGTTGCCGCAATAAATGCATGCATTAAAATTCCAGAAATATAACGCACTGGGAGAAGAGAGAGAGAGAGAGAGAAAGAGAAGAAAACGTGTTATGTATATTTCATCATAAATATACATAAACGTAAAATGTATTCGCGACGTACGAAACCGACCGAGTTTTATCAAAGCGTTTCTTTTTCTCGGGATAAAGTGCCTCGTTTTCTTTATTATCTACGCAATGGAAATACGATAAGATCAGCAAAACAAATTATGCTCTTTAATATCCGACGTAATCGGTCTGATATATGTTTATTCATACTTTCCGCACGACTGATTTGTTTTAGACAAACACAGGCGAAAGTCTTAACGCCTTTTCTTCGATTTCCGAGCCAATTTTTGAGGACAGATATCGCGCGCGCGATTCCACAAGTGCGGGCGCGCCGGGCCGTTTCGCAATCGTTTTGCAATGGCGGTGCGAGAAAATAGGAACGTATATTTTCGGTTCGTTAACCCTGAATGCACGTAACAAACCAGCTACTGCTTGCGAACCAATACGCATACCGCGATGGTTCTAATTCGCGCGGCGAAACGGACAACGGGAGGCGGTCGCTATAATAACACGCGGTCGGCGCGGCAAGGAACTACCTAATTAAGTAATTAAACGCACAGCTATGCGCCGTGCTACGCGGGAATCTGCACACGTAAAGCCCACTCGTATGGTCGTATTTATAAGCATCTTCAGCCTGATTGCTTTATTTATCGCCAAATCAATGAGCCACGCAACATTCAGCGCTTATCGTACGAGTTATCGTGCTCTGTGATCAAATAATCAATTGTAAATTGATTGTTTTGCAATTTTGACAAATATTCGCGGACCAGTATTAAACAAACAAAAAAAAATTAAAAATAAAATTTTTGATTCTCTGACTGACATGTTATAAAACGATCAGACATTTTCAAAAAGTTCATACTTTTTGTTTGACGGAAATAGCAAAGTATAGAATTAAGTTCACGATCTCGGTGAGATCGTCGACGACCGTTTGTCATCGGCAGATAATTAGATGTTCGCGAGGTTAACAAGACCGAGCGCAGAAGAGAGGAAGAGACGGATCAAAAATCGCTTGCTTAATTAATCGCGGGCATAATCGGCGACGAGAAGGCATGGTTGCCGGTTCGCAACAGGTAGGCAAGCAATCGCACCGTGCGCTTATTTGCCTCGCCGCGGCGAGAAATTCGCCAACACCGCCAACTGGTTCACTTTCTCTCGGACGGCGAACTCCAGGTTGCTCACAGAGAAGAGAGAGAGAGAGAGAGAGAGAGAGAGAGAGAGAGAGAGAGAGTCTGCCTCCCTTCGTCGGCTACGCGTATCGCGAACATTCGCGCGCATATATATACGCACTGTTATCGACTTTTAAACCGCAGACTTCGTAGATCCAGGACCAATCAGAGATCCGGGTGTCCCAGTCTTCACATTCGGCAAAACCGAATAATTTGAATAACAATCTATTATTTCTCTAAATATATTTCCGTCAATATTTTCGAAAATAATATCTATTTATCGAAATTATCGGAATAAATTAAAATGGAACTCAATTCCACTTGGAATTCCATGAATAATACATTAAAATACTGAGAGAATAAGAAATATTTGAAAATTATCAGAGCGAATAGTGTTCAAAGTACAGACTGCAAGTATCACGCGCGTGAATTTATCGGAAACGATGGATTTATGAATAAATAGGAGAGTGGGTTACAATAGATTACTTTTTTTTCAAGTGTGATTCTGAAGATATTGCATCCAAAATCGTGATGATACTTGTTAAATGTCATCACAAATTTAGGTTTGTAGATGCAATACGTTCCAAGTGACACTTTCAAAACACACAAAAAAGTAATCCACCCAATCTCTTTTAACAATCGCACGTACACGTATTGCGTCATCGCGCAGTGATTACGCGCTCAAATCCCGTTGCACGGGGGGAGTTCGAAATTCGCTCGATTGTAATTGCCATCGATCCGCGAGTGCGAAACCCGCGTCACAATAATTCCCGTATTACACGAGAACTTTGAGCGCAGCATGCGCGAGAAAGAACAACGACCCGGCTGTGTGTGTGTGTGTGTGTGGGGCGAACCCGGTTTTAAAGATCCGGCCGCAAGAGACACAGAGCAAGCGTCGTAATCAGAGCGATTAGGCGTGGCCGCGATAAGCGCAAACAGTACTCGGCTATGGTTCGTCGTCCGTTCGAATGTGCACACCGCGCATTGTTTCTAGGTCTCTTTCCCCGACTGTCTGTCGTCACTTTCGAACGTGTATACCTTTCGAAATGCATTCGCATAAGCTTCGCTACTTTCTCGTAGCTTCCATTCCCGATCCCGTCTGCATCATCGATATCTTATACTCTTCTCCTGTCGTTAAATCGCAAAGACGAAATTATTACTATTTTACGGAGTCACTCTTGGAAGTGATTACTGCATCATGATGATTAGAGAATACGTATCAGAGAGATAACCTTCAGGTGTTAATCACTTCGCGAGTTTATACCTTTCGCGGATGTATACGAGACACATGTAACCAAATGTAATTGGAACCGGAGAAAAAGAACCAATTCCATTGATTGATGCAATTTACGCGCCACGGGCAAATTTAATTGCCACAATCGACGATTAAGGAAGTCACGAGTTTTGAAAAGTTGAAGCGCAAAGATACCGGAAGTCTCGAAGACTGCGCTTGTACATGGTTACGCAAAACGACAAGCGGCAAAACGTCAGGCACGTGAAGACCATCGGTCATAATTACGTTCGAGGAGTTTCTTGCGTCAGCGCTAGTACCTCCAATAAATCACGCGTTACGCGCGGGAATTAATAATTTTCCCGACAAACGGTCGATGGTTATCGTCGTCACCGGCTCGGATCCGTACAACGTATCTTCTCTTCTATAAATTTCAAGCGGACGCGTGATCGGGACGACTATACACGCGTGTCTGTAAATGTCAAACGAGTTTCGCACTTGCCCTTCTCGCAAACGAAATCGCCGTTTTAATTCGCCTCGCGCGTAAAAAGCCGAGCGAGTATTGTGCGAGAAAACGAGCGAGTAAAAGACGCGCTGCACCCCGTATAGTGCGCGCGTCGGCGGAAAAACATCACCGGTATTTAAAAGCGCATTATTAACGCCTTATTTAGTCGAAAAAACTTTGCGCGAAGAAGCACGCGCTTTCCCTTCAAACTTCGCTTTTTATTTTTATTCACGCGCGAATTTTTTATTTTTATTTCTTCGTGACGCGCGCGCGAGAGAGAAAAGAGGGAACGACCAAGTCGCTCGTTTGTCCTTCGTTATATAGCGTACGACTCGCTGGATAGCAAAGACGAGGGTGTGAAAAAGGAAAACGACGTGTGCAGGCATCGATCCTGAAGAACGGCGGCGACGCGAATCCGCGCGCTAATGAAGCCTGTTTTGTTCTTCACTTTGGTTCTCCGATCGCGAAATCGGTAGACATCGATATCCGTGCTTCGTCGGAATTTTTACAAATAGCCGATTTTTTCATCCTAACCTAACATGCAAATTTACTGTAAAATTCTTATTTTCCGATTCGCACACCAGATGTGGGACAACTGTGAGATGTAATATTAAAACATTAAACATATCCCTCCATGTTCAACTGCGCAAACAAAAATTGACCACACTCGAAACTTCGGGAATTATATCATCGCAGTTCTTTCCAAAAGTAACAAGTGTTAATTTTGCAAGAGCGGACATCTGATGACGCTAAAGCATTTTGTAAAATGGCACATGCGTTCATATTGGGTTTCCCGTTGGCAGTTAACTATCGCGGCGCTTTAAATTGTCGCGAAGTGTGCACGCGAGATTCGAGATAAACTGAATTTACTGCTCTCGAGCAATGCGATAAATAAATCGCGTAATTCGTGGGGATTTTACGCGATCGTTCCTCCGTTTTGAGACGGGAGGGAAAGAATGGAGGAAGAAGAGCGTGGAATACAACGATGTAATTCGCTACAGTTAATAACGGCGATCCAGCGGATCGTGCACAGTTTCCATCGTCGGACGAACGGATTTAAATTATCTGTTGCGCGGCAACGACAATCGAATTATTAACAAAACCGAACTCAGTTAGTCCGGGATACAATGAACCGTGCAGCCGCGCCGAGGGAGAGACGACGTGGTTCTTTTTAATTTTTTCCCTTCGATGAAAAAGCATCTCGTGTGATATATAGGAAAGGGGAAGGAAAGGTGGGCGAGAGTAGATGGAGGACAAAAGCAGCGCGGGAGGGAAACAGAAGCGGGTGAAGAAAGGGGAAGAGAAGAAACGAGAGGAGCAATAGGAAAAGACTCCGTGACAAGCGGGAGCCATTATTTGTGCGTTAGCTTCTTAAGAGCAAATGGACAACGGTAGGGGGAGGGACGGGAAGAAGAACGGGAAAAAAACCGGGTGCTAGGGTATATCGACAAACTAGACATCTCTCGTTTTCCTGAGTCGAGGATTTCAGATTCATCCGATGAAGGAGAAGGACGGATGGCTTTTATCGACTCTGTTAAACCGTGAGCCAGACGCGCGTAGAGGGGCCCTTCGCATGTACCAACATCGTGTTGGTGCCACATCCGATGACTACCGGTGCATCTGTACACTCGGGTGTGCCTCGCCGAGTACCACCTGCCCTATAGGAGGGCATTATGTCGCATTGAACCCGAGCGATTCACAGAGCGGCATCGTTCACAACTTGGAAACTCTCCACAAACGTCATGTGCAAACGATTTCACAGCCTCCACTTCAACGCGACGCATTTCCGCAATGCAAAATTTATAATAATATTTTTCGCAATAAAAATTATAAAAATCTAATAATATGTTTTTATGTATTTTTATTGTTTCTCCGATATTAATGTTTAATGGTACGTATTTTATTGAAATGTTCTGAAAGCCTTTTTCAATATATGGCATTACCGTAGATGATAAATATGTTCAAAACATGTACACGAAATATCACGCAGACTAAAAACATTAAAAGAACGTACTTGAATATTTATAAAAGTTAAATTAGTAAGTCGGTGTACAAGAGAGATAAGTCTTTAAATTTAATTTCATTAAAAACGTTACATTTTTCAAACAATCCAATATATTTTTGTATTAATATTGTTACATCACATTGTGTGCGGTTTTATCGGATTATCGGATTCATTTTCTATTGTTTATTTGTTTGGTAATTTTTATTCGATCTTTTCAGTTATTTTCACCTCGTTATATCGACAGATGAAGGCTTAAAATAAAACCAAAACATTTTGTTACGTTAGTAACACAATATCTTTCATATCGACTATTTTAATTAATATTATTGACATCCTTCCGAGCAGTTAACTCTTTTGATTTAACAAATAAATTATCAAAAGATTTTTGACAATGTAATGCTGCGACGTATTTATCATCATAATAACGTTAGTTTAATTTCGGTAATTAAGAGATATTATTTAAGATAGACTGCGCGCTGTAGTTACGGTCGTTAGCTAAAAAAAATAAAAAAAAAAAAATAAAAAAAAAAAAATAAAAAAAATAAAAAAAATAAATAAATATTAATAAATCCCACACTGAACGAGCGGCATTGTTTGCCAGAAGTATTTTAATTTGGAAGTTCCCCGTATAATAGTGAAATATCCTGCGCAGTTTTCGGCGTACGTGACCGCAAGATTTTTTAACCAACACACGTAACTAGGAAACGCCGCGATAATTGCTTATTCTCTGGCGCTTTCGAGAGAGAAAACGCTGAAATTAGCGAGCAAGTGTAATGACGCGTGCGGCAAAGTATAAAACGGTAATATTATTAAACTCGACACGATATGTCATCGCCCGCGAAACACGTAACGCCGGATACATAGCCGGCCAAGTCGCGGTTGTGTTCTTCCCGTTGAACGATTTGCATATTTGTCGCGATATTTCGTCGTCTTGAAAGAGACACTGACGACTTAATTAATCACCGGAAATCCAGTGCGAGCGAGCGCTAAAAACTAGTTTTACGTTCCTAAATAATTGTTTCTCGTACACACGCTAATTTACGTGTCCTCGATTTTGTCCACTTTCGAGAAGAAGTCAACAACCGATTTGTTTGGTAAATCCGCTTTTAAAAATTCATTTAAAAAAATAACCTGTATATCACGCAGCTAATAATATCACTTATAACTGCCGATATGATTCGACGCAATGCACAAAAAAGTCTCAACATGTTTTTAATTAGAATAATTAAAATCCTGTTAATTAAATCGTGAATTTTTAATCAATGGCGACAAATGACTAATGGATGACGACGTCGACGACGACGACACGCGGCGAAGAGGACGCATTATCGATTGGCAGAGTAACTCCGGCGGCTCCGCTGGGGGACTTGGCGGTTTCTACAGGGCGGCGACAGTCGAGACGACGGAGTTGCTCTCGACAGACACCGGACACGTTATCAAGTGATTCGAGCACCTCGAATGGAACCTAGGCGCCGTGTACGGTTACGATACGATGTCGCACGGAAGCGATGTCGATATTGACAGAAGAGCTTCGGTAACACAAGCAACACACACAGCTCGACGCGGAAAAGAAGCTTCTCCTTTTCTCGCGGCTTGGATCGTTCCTATTCACTGCGATTCACACATGTAAATCGTGTTTACATACCGTCGGAGGACGACAAGAGAGAGAGAAATAAAAAAAGAGAGAGAGAGAGAGAGAGAAAAGTGCTAAAACGGGAAAATATACGGCGCCGGATGCACACGCTATCCTTCTTGTGTCGGGTAACCGTACGCGGCTAAGTGAATGAGAACGGTATCTTCTTACGAAGCTAAATCACACCGCGAGGTAAAAGTTAGAGGCGGCTAAATCTGAGAACAAGTAGGTAGCGCGCGTGATCACGAGAGCCGCCTTTGTGGGATGACGACGGCGCTAAGAGACAATGAGAGCTCGTACATGAATAAGAACTCGAGCGAAAACGTTTCTTAGGGAAGACGGAGAACGCAGACGTTCGCTTTACAGCGGGTATATAGAAACACGAAAGAAAACTCGCAACGTTTCGTACAAGAAATCTTGCGAAACATAATTAGGAAAGTTAAAGTCTAATGAGTACAAGTGTGTAAATCTTGCTCTTTGTAATACCGTTTAAAAAGAGACGATTTGTTAGTAGCGCCTGTCGATCGGAAGCCTATTAATCGGCTTACGAGCCAAAAACACGTCCGAGCCAGAATTATCTGGTTGTTTGCTGGCTTTGTTTTCGAGCCGATCGATTAAGAGCTTTCGTATTATCTGTTTTATGCGCGGTAAATTTACTCCGTCGTTTTATCCGCGGTGGATCTCTCCTTTTGTCCATGTATGCATGTATATTACGATTAATGAATAGAAAGACCACGATTATTTCGTTGTGCGTGAGAAATCCGAGCGATAAATCACGACGAAAAAGTATATGGAGCATTGTCTGCGATATTCGAAAGAAAGTAGGTACGTACAGTCCGATGATTCCGTTACATTACACAGTTAAATAAATTCATTTCGTATAAATAACCGTGATTTGTGAAAATATATTCGGTGATATTGTACCGATCGATTACGCGGATTATATCGAAACCGAGCGCGCGCGGAAACTCGTAGGAGGATAGAAATGTCACCTCAGAACCGACACCTTATAATTCGTTACGCCGTTTCTCAATCGCGATGACGGCGCCGGGTACGTAACACCACGATGCAGCAGATATGTAAGTGTATATGTGTCGTGTGCGTACGTGCGTGTCTTTGCCGAACACGATCGGTGAGAGAGAGAGAGAGAGAAAAAGAGAGAAAGAGCAGAGTGAAAGGACTGTCGTAACTCAAGCAAACAGAGACAATTGAGGGAAGACACAACTTAAATCTTTGAAAAAGAAAAGATAAAGTAAAAAATCGCGAAACAAATCCCAAGTTTGTTCTTTTCTGCTTTTAGCATCGTAAAATGTCACTTTCACAAGACTTATTCAAATTTTTTGCGTAAAGCAATCTGCTTCTAAGTAAAAAATTCAGTTACTCGAGGAAACCAAACTCCAAAAAACAGGAATTTTTTTTTAAATTTGCTTTTCTACAGTAAAGTATCGTAAACTGACACTTTCACAAGATTTGTTCAAATTTTATGTATCTACGAAAAACTTTACGTGTAAGAAAAAAATTTAATTATTTAGAGAATTTAAACTCTAAGTATTTTTTTAATGACTCACAACGTAATTCTCGAAATTCTTCCGAGATTCGATTAATATAGCTCACGACCGTATATTTGCTGTTTGAATCGAAGTGATCAAAGACGTCTGTCAAAGCGAAGAGCTTTGACACACAATAACGTCCGGACGGACGTCTACGATCTCATCCGTTCGAATGTTTAACGCGTCATCCCTGTCATATCACGATCTGCTTGGACGACTGCAGCAGCGTCTACGAAGCAGATTATTCCTTCTCGCCTGATGGGATATCGGAAACTGCTAATCGTTTTGTTCACTGCGATTGTTCACGTTAGAATATATAAAGAAGTGTCCTCGTCCCTATACTCTTTCACAGTTGTCTCGCCATTCATTCGCGAGCAGCTAAAAGGCAATTCTTAACAGAGTTCGGGTGAATGTCCGCGATGACATTTCTGAATCAATTCTTAAGACTTCCGTCCATTCGATTTGCATTCACCTATTTGTGCGCTCGTATTATTTAAAAAATTCAAACGGGAAATTTTACATCTCGTTAAATTTGTCGCATCGCTTGCACATCTAAAATCGTAGCTGGCCGCATTTTAATAACCTAATCTTTCTACAGCTCCGAGACGAGATGCAGATAGAATCCCATGCGCGGCCGCACGCGTCGCCGCATTTATCATATTGCCCACCACTACCACGAATTTATTAACATTACGAAGTATCATCTAAAACTGCGCATTTTACGAGACACGCGATATGCCGTGGGGCTTGAGACCGACCGCCGAGTTGTTTCGTGCCGCGTCAGGAGGAATCGGGGTCAGGAGGTTGGGATTGGATAATTTTTCGATCAAATTGTAGAAATGTTCGTTTGTCTCGTTATACGAAATCAATGTATCGAGTGTTTTTATATTTTTTATTACCAAAACTTTCTGAAAATATTTATTACATACGCGCGCGATAGGCAGATGTCTTACACGCATCTCTCTCCGAATCTTGATCGATAGAAGTAACATTCTGCAGAATAATAAAGCAAATAAATAATTTAGATCAAGGTCTGCGTGCGCGCTTTCATTAGTTTTTCAATCCTCGAGAATTATCTTTTATCGCCGACTTTTTTTTTACGAACCAATTCACATGTTGCTGAAAGCAAATACTCGTTTCGCGACCGTCGTCTTGTACGCCGAGATAAAATCGCGATTACGTTTGTTGAACACATTACAATCGGTCGCGATTTAATTTGATGTCGCGCTACCAAAGATGAAATTAATTCGATGGCGGTCGCGAGAATCGCAAGGCCAACGATTACGCCCCCTATTCGTGGTTTCGTTTCTGAACAACGACCGGGTATATTGATGAAAAAAAAAGTAGTCAGTGCTGCGATAAACAATTCAAAATGAAAGTCGATGTGACACAGGCGTGTCGAGATTCCTGAAATTCCGAAAATGTCACCGTCCACGCTTTCAACGCGATAAACCGTGATCGCTTGATGACGATTCGAAGTGTATATCAAAGTGACAGATTCACGAGAATAATTTCGCGTTTCACATAAGTGTATTTCCGTGTTGCGAATTGATTTGTATTTTTCGAAGTACGAAATTATCTCGTTGTAATATAAAATTTATACAATATTCAGGTTACTTACGCATACACAAACGTGTAACGGTTTCGTAAACACAACTTTTACCGCGTTGCGAAGTGCTTCTACGCCAATTAAATAATTACGACGAGATCGCACATAGAAAAGTGGCGGCATGAAATCGCGGTGAATCCGGCAATTAACTTTTCTCTTAAACGCAGGCACGTGCGTAACTCGCAAATCATCTTGAAGAAATCTCTCAGAGCGTGTTCGACCTGTTTTTCACGAAAGCCGGAAGCGCGTATCGATCGCAGGTTGCGTTACGTTCCGCTGTCAGATCCGAAATATGCTGTTATTAATTCTCATGACACTCTATTACACACGTTCGCATTTGCAGTTAAAATAATTCAGGCAATATAACATGTGCTAAGTCACGCGCGATCAATTTAACAGACGCTTGAGAGAAACAATTTATTGCTTTACATCGTTAAAAAAATGGAGAAAACGAAGTAAGAATGTGAGCACGGTATGTGTAAATAAAACTTAGTAAAAATAAAAAAATATAAATTTAATTTATACTCAAAAATCTATTTTATTGTAATAATATATACTTGAAAATATAAGTTTGTTAAAAAAAATTGAACGAATAGAAAAATAGAAAACTTAACCGTGTTAAAGTCGTTCAAACTTTTATAAATCAAACTTTCTTTCAATGTCTCTAGATACAACGCAAGGTACATTTTTTAGAAAATTCTCTATACTGTTTCTAAAATACTTTGTGAATACATTTTTTTTTCCCATGCATAAAAAATACATAGTTTCGAGTTCAAAAGCCTCTACTATACTGTCCAACTTTAGAATTAATTCTGTCAAACGTTCCATTATGTATTGTACTTCTATAGATTTTCTGTCTGTAAATCAGAATTAAAAAGCATAGGTATGACAAATATACAAAAACCAGGAAATATGCAGAAAAGTAGATTAATAGTCTACAAATCTTTTTTCAGCAAAGCTGCCTTAAAGAAAAATAAAGTTATTCGAATATGTTTTACTTTCTTTCTGAATTTAGAAGCTGTCCATTGTAAAGCAAATATTTCCTTGTGAGAAAAATATTTTTTGATTCCCGTCGCGTAATTAGTTTGTGCGCGCTACACCCTTACACGTTTCCCTTTATTGTGACTTGTTGAGAACGTTTCAAACTATATTCTTTTGGAAGAACATTTTAACCACGAGCGTAGGGGAATGAACGATGCAAATTATCTCGATGGAAAAAGCCGCGGGGCAAAAGAAGCGAGAATTTTTCAGCGCGCGCGTACATATTCCGGACGGGGAAAGCCCACGCTATTACAATAAAACCCGAGATATATATTCTCATGAACGATTAGCGGCCGAGAATCCCTTTTAAACCTACATCGTCCGCGCGATCTGCTTTTCGTGTCGGCAAAATATAAAAAAAAAAAAAACTTTCGCGACAGCGGGGTTGTGCCAGTTAGGGCGGATACGTAATTATCGATAATTAAAAAAGTATGCATACTAATAAACAAGGCCGCGTTATTTTGTTTACTTTATTATACCTCCAATATTTTCCGTTCAATATTCAGCTTCACTTTTTCTTTTTGACAATCTCTTTTTCTAATTTTTATCGGCGACTACGCTATCAGAACCAGGCGAAAACACATAAAAACAGTCTGGTTTCTATAAATATTTTCTCACAGATACAAAATAAGATATTGGAAATAAAAAGACAGATAAGATTTTGTATGTTCACTTGCGACGAATACTTGTGGTTTAAGTAACGTTAGCTATTTACACGAAGGGAGTTTTTCTTTCGATTAATCTCGACGATTTATCGATTGTCGAGAATGACAGCGAACGATAACCACGAGAGCCAGCGAGACGAAGTGAGACAAGTAGATCACAGCTCGCCACAGATGCCGCCAATAAAAAGATTAATTATAAAACTGTCAATTTTTATGACTGATCTTTTTTTCAGTAATGAGAAATAAAGTGGGACGATAAAGACGATACTTGCAATCGAAGGAAAATCCTGAGCTATTTCCCTACTGAAATGTTTATTCCCGATAAGATCTTGGCGCGATTCGCAATATCCATTTTGCAAAATTTACGCGCAACATCGACTTCTTGTTCAAGAGCAACGGCCTTGAGACGAACTCTTCTAGCACCCCGACGTCCTTAGAGAGAAAGGACGTCTCTCTCGGAGGCCTTCCTCGAAGAGAAAGCCTCTGCCCGCTAGATAATCACACGGAACACCGTACACACCGGCACAGGAATCACATCACTCTCCCTTCACCGATCTTTTTATCGCAATCTCAAGAGACCTCGCCATAGACGCGCGACTTCTCCGGGCAACTTCGGCATTCGAGCGCGTCGCCGTTTTCTATATCGTACGATATTAACCTTTTCCCGATCCGCTTCGTGTACTAGCACCAATAGCGCAGACAGTAAATTTATACTTATGTACGCGCGCAAAATCGCCCGAAGATAGATTTTATGATCGCGCGCGGATTCGGTTAACATGCAAAATATCTCTCCCTCTCTCTCCCTCTCTTTCTCTCTCTTTCTCTCAACAGTCAGTCTAGATAAAGCTCTAAACGATGTGAGCGTTAGACCGTCGTTTGCAAAATTCACACACTAATTTTGCAACGCTCGGATATTAAACGATAATCTCCGTTGGTGAAATGCACGAACAAATCTCAGAGGAAATTCTCGGGGCGCGAATCTTTTTACGTGCTCGCACGAGGACAGCGAGACATTCTCGATGAAGTTCCAATCACATTACTTTCTCATCAATTCGCAGATGAGTCGACGCCTCGGCAGTTATGTACAACGTAAAGGATTGAAGAAAAAAAAAAGAAGAAAATGCCGCCACGAAGGTGCATTAATGGTCTCCATCGCGCTCACATTCAACGATCACATTTCACAGTAATATTTAAGAAGCGTATATGCCTTTCCGCATAATTAATTGTACGGTTCACTTGTTTTGCGCGCATGCAAAGAGGAAAAAAATCGGCGAAACGTGTGCGTATGTGTATAGCGAAATATTCTTGTGAATGCGGCCACCGCACAGGATGTCATTAAAGCACCGATTAATTAATGCACTGATTGTGTGTGTGTGTGTGTGTGTGTATGTGTGTGTGGCGCGTTACATGTATACTTGACGACAAGAGAATGGAGGGAACGATGCAGAGGGTGAAAGAGATCAGTCGCTTTTTATGTGTCATATTCGTCGAGAGCCCGGCGAACTACTCGTGCGTGCACGAGTAATTATTGGTCTGAAAATCCGGAATCGCCGCGGAGCATCGTCTGTGTGTGTACCTATATCGCGCGGCGAAAAGGAAAAGCGGAAGAGACGTCGAGACGAATACAGGGCGGGCGGTCTCGGAAGAAGTTCGCGAGAAATGTAAATTATTATGGCGAGATATAATCTGCAGAGAAACGCGTGGCTCTGATCGTCATACAACCATAAGAATATTTTTCTCTCGCGGAATGAATTCACGCAAGAGAACAAAAATTTATCGGATGCGCGAGAGAGTATAAAAAAACGATACAACATGGAAAAACCCTTATCGCAAGCTATTATCGCATCGCCGATAAACTGATCGCTAGATTTCCAATGATAGATCGGAACTTCTATTTATTGTTCGTGTAAGATTTTTTTTTATTACACAGATACTTACTATTGTAGTGTGAGTTTACGTTGTTTTTCAGAACTAAAAAGGACCGCTTCAAACAAAATACATTTTAATCGATTTCTTATCGATCATGTTTCCTAGGTGATTAAGTCAACGATGTGTATGTCGAAATGACACATTGTGACATTATCTACGAATGCTTGAAGAGAGACTTGAGAAGTGTTTAAATATTTCAGAGATAAAATTCATGTAGCGACGGTATGCCTCCCCCTCCGAGCTCCCATTTCTCGACCATTGTCGTAACGACCGTGTTCTTTTTACGATGCTTTTATGCGGCTTTATCGTTTCGAAGTCCCGGGACTGACACAACACGACGACGACGATTTATGCGTAAACCCGATGTCGTAACGGTTGGCGGGGATAATTTCGCGTTGCGCCGTGACTCCCGGCACGGGAGAGAGAAAGAGAGAGAGAGACTCTATATCCGATGCATGAATTCGTAATTACAGATCTCCGGGAACGCTACAAAATCAATTCGCGCGCATTATGAGGCGAACCTCGCTCGTTTCTCGCGCGGATCTCCGATCGAACGAACCCTCGATGCCGCACGAATTTCGCTCTCGTGACGGAGCGCGAGACGGCCGGGGCCGTCGATTTCACCATTCTCATCGAAATTCGTCGCTAGTGAAAACGATACCGGGTATACCTGATCGCGCGCTCCGGGTCGAAAGCGCGCAACCGCGCGCGCGGTTCTCCCGATCGAGAACGTTTCCGGGAGGTGTATCGATCCGACCGTTCGGATAACATTACCGCCACCGAGATCGTAAAACCGTTAGAGGAAATTAGCCAGAAACCGCACGCACTTTTTTTTCTCAAAGAGGCGTCTACTCGTATACCGAAATACCGTCTGGTCAAACTAAAAGCGATACTCGACGTTATTTTGCTCATTATCTAACCGACATTATCAGTATTGACGAGAAAAAAAATTACTTTTACGTAACCGCGTACACAAATATTATTTTTCTCTTCGTTTATATATAAGCGAGCTTCACTTGTCCGATATAATCGTTGATAATTAATGCCCGCTTGAGGATAATCGTATCGGCCATTCTCGAATATGTTCATCAGAACATACGCCTATGCGTTAGTACACATGGATTTCAGCCTCGAAGGCGCATAAACAATGACATTTAGAATGTCGCATACAAACGTCATTATGTTACTCACATTGCCGCTAATTGACACGTGGTTGAATTACACTCGCAAGTTTGTCCGTTCGAGTTCTTGTTTATTCCACTTCAACCGACCGCGATGACCCAAGAAAAAATACATTCTACAGCTGCGAAAAGTAGATAGCAACTCTTTTTTTTTTTTGCTTGTAAAGTTTATACGCTTTGCACACTTCACGACTGTATTAGCATTTGTGAATTCGCGAACGAGTGACGAGAGATAAAATCCAAGCTCGCGCCATCAATCGTGAAAACACCAAGAGCCAGGTGATCGCGGAAAGTCTATTGCTGCGTATTTGGTGGCTTTTGACAAAATAAACGTCGATTCGCGTGATGATAAGCTGATGATAACAAGTACCTGTGAATAAGCTCCACGTTACGGGAAATTAAAATAAACCAGCAAAACGGATGATTGAGATTTAGCATTAAAATATTGGTAATTCTGTTACGTGAATTCATGTAAAAATTCATATGTAATTTAGCAATATCATCTATTTTGGGAATAAAGAACATAAATGAGGTGGCATAAATAATAACTCCAAAAATTGCTTCCACATTTTGATTAATTGCGCAAGTTGTTTCGTAACTCGACATAGGCGAACAAATTTATTTATTTATTTCGTAAAAGAAATTTAACGAGATACGATACATATTTACGCCACAAGGCAAATATGCCTTCTTGCGTATGTATGTGTGGGGATTTATTTGCAACAGAATTTTCACGACACGCGACCATTTGTTTTCACAATTATTAACGTGTATACACATATGTGGATGTATGTCGCGGAACGAATGCAAATCGTGATCACCGAGATCTGTCGGTTTTATGCTGCTTCAAGGTTTTCAACGATCGACATTATTTTTTGAACCGTGTCTTTCCTTTCCTCTTCTGCCCCTCTCTCTTTTTTTTTTCTCTCTCTCTCTCTCGTATCCCAAAACCCTCCTCCGACACACGACGTAGCCGGCATTCACTTTCACCTCGCATAATTTATTCTATACCGAGCGTAAATTGGAGGCATTTGGCATATGTAAGTTGCCAATTTAACAGTGCGATTACGAGGTGAGATGCATTTTTTGTTTGTCTCCCTTTTTTTGTCTCTCTTTCTGTCTCTTTTTCTTTATCGAGACTGCTTTTAACGATGTTGATGTGTATCTTATGCCGCGAGGAATGCACCTCTGCGCGTTAATATCATTCGACTTTCCATTCGCAACATTATGTGTTCCGGTATAGCATTAAATGTATATTAAATTATTTTTCCGTATGAGAAAGAAGAAAACGAAGATCGGAATTTCCGGTCAGTCTAGCATGCGCAAATATTTGATATCTTGCGGTTCTTTTTCACAACAAATTCGTGCGTCATTTAAATTCTAAATCTACACAAGTCCTAAATTTTCGTCAATGACCTAAAACCTTAATCATCAAAAACAAAGTCTGTAGAAAAACAAATAAAAAAAAGAACAAAAAAAGAAAATTATACAACTGTAAAAAATAAACCGTGCAACAGGACAAGTACGTTTCTACAAATTACGACGATAAACAGATCCATTAGCCACGAGTTCGAGGAATGATAATTTATGTAGCCAGAAGAAAAATTAACCAAGTGTAAGGAAGATAATAGAGAAGGAGAGAAAGAGAGATAAAGAGAACGAGAAAAAGGAAATTTCTTTCTCTCTTTCTCTCTCTCTTTGTAGTGAAATAAAATATACAAGCGGTCATAGCCTCGTTCCTTCAGGTTCGAGTTATTCGAGTTTCGAAGGACAGCTGTACTTCTCGAAAAGAGATACGCCCCTTTTCTTACGGGATACATAGAAGAACCTTGAACCGGCCCTTGGGAGTCCGAGGGAGCTGGCATTCGAAATCTCGCAACGCTTTCTAAACAACTGTGTGCGTTACCTCCTCTATTTCTCTCTCTCTCTCTCTCTTTCTTTCTCTTGTTTACTTTATGTGCGTCCTTAGTCGTAAAGGATACGATCTTTCATTTAAAAGGCTGGTAGAATTAAATCACAAATGGAGAATACTTAATACGATGCGCGTATTTTTATTTGCTTTCAATCTATTTATTTATGTTTATTTGTTTAATCATTTTTACGCAAAGAAAAGATGTAATAATAAAGTCCTGTGACTCGATTCCGATAATTTTTTTGTTGATAATTCTCATTATTATAGTTTTTCAGGCTACGGCGCAACAATAATTATTCACTTATCTCGAAATAATAATTTTACTAGTTTCAATATTCTGATATATGCATAATAATTATATGTATAAAATAAATAATTATATATATAACATAAAAGTTAAGGAAAGTTGGGGTTTCTTTCCACTCGTTAATGTAAAATATGATACATTAAAGTGACCAACAAATTTATTCTATCATAATAATAACGTAACAACATTACCCGGTTAGTCGAAACGAAATTGCTGATTAATATTAATATCCACTTATTTAAATGAGACAACACAGGCGATGCGATTTCAAAATGTATTCAAAACATTTAACAGAACTATTGCTACGCCAAAGAACGACTGAGATTTTCTGTAAATTGATTTATTAGCGCAAATTTATATACCGTCACGGTAATACAACGCTAAAATCGATTTTATGCGAAATTCTGTTCTTCTCCGATAATCGCCGAGTGACAGGTGGAAATACGACGAGCTGCGAACAGCGAAATTGTTTTATCAAAATTGTTTTCTGGCCGCTCTACATGACCGCGCCGCCCGCCGCCGCCACCGCTGCGACATATATAAACCGCAATTTGAGTCGGAAACAAATTGCAAGTCCCGCAATAAATAAATATAAGACAGCAAAAACAAAAACATAAAAAAAAAGATGATAAACATGCAACACACGCATTATTTTATTGGCCTCGGAACGACAGCTGGATTCGCGCATTTACGAGCGATATTTTGACGAAGGCACACCCCACTGTGTGCCTCCAATCTACTACTTTCGAATCTCGTCCGGGAGGTTAGAATCAGCTGATGTAAGAATTTGTAATCGCTTCATGGTCGTTAGACGCTATGATTTAAAACGAAAAAAAAAAATTACCTTGGAAATACGCGCGATCGCTAGTGAAATAGCTGCAAAAGTCAGGTCAGGTCAGGTCAGGTCAACCAAAAAAGGTTTATGTCCCGTTAGAAATATTTGAAAACAAAAGATTCCGAGAAAGATTTTTAGCTAGGCAGGAATTTTACAACCGACGCACGATGAATTGTGTTTTTCTATTTTTCAAACCGGAAAAACAAGTTTCTTTCTGAAAGGATCGCCACGGGATGCGGATAACGTTTGAAAATAAGTGTTTCTTTAAAATGAAAAACTTTCCCACGAAATACATCGCGCACTGTACGAACGTTGTCTCTGTCTCGGTTATGTTATTATAAAAAAATGCGTCAGGGTGAATTTTTCGGACTCGACTGAACTTGTTCTCGCGCTCTCGTATTACGTAATTGCCGTTGTCAAAGCAGACGTGTCGACATCGCGCGACTCGCTCGCTGCTGGCTACAGCTCGAAAAGCGCAAAAAGGGAGACCGCAGACACGAGCGTATCGAATTTTCGGGTTTATCGGCCTCGTGAGTTCACGTGAAAAGTTTTTCGAAAGGCGGTAAATAAGAAAAAGAAAGAGAGCAGCTGCTCGCTAGGAGAGCCAACGTGGCCCTCTCTGCGCCGATCTCCTTCGGAGGAGAACGGATCGCGACCGAAAGCGAATGGAGATGAGAGGTGGAGAGAGAGAAAGAGAGAGGAGAGAGAGAGAGAGAAAGAGAGATTGAGTCCAAAGGCGACGAGAAGACGTTGCGACGAAATTTTCGTCGTCTCTCTCTCTCTCTCTCTCTCTTGGCATGATATTACGACACACGTATGTACGCGCACTCATACGCGCCGTCATTCTGCACGCACGTATACATGCGTGTGTGTCAGTAAGATACGACACATATGTAACCGAACGCACGTACATTCATATACATGGAGCGAATTGTGGCGCGCGCGCAAGCGACAATCCTAGCCTCTCTAACGCGAGAAGCATGAATCGCACATAGAAAAACTCACCCGATTCTTGAGGTACTCCTGGATGGCACGATACGACGAGTCAGTGAGCTTGGTGAAGATTAGCGACTTGTTACGGTTGAAATTACTCTGCGATGATAAACCATACTGAACACCTGGCACCAGCGCCATTTCTTCGTTGCCCATTTCGCCGTGTGCGGGCTTCTCGCTGTCTCGCTCGGTCGCGTCGCTCTATCCCGCTCGCACTTGCGCACCGACTCACGTCCCCGCGGCGCAGCACACAGCTGACGGCCTCCGTTGCGAGCCTCTGCTCTTCGAGCCTCCCCTCCCTCCCCGTACTGTGAAGCGGCGCACGACGATAACGCACTTCTCTCGTTACACTCGCGTTCTCTCCTTCTGTTTTCCCTCTTTCTCTCTCTCTCTCTCTATTTTTCTATTTATTCTCTCGTCTTTTTCACTGTCAATGATTTTTTACACGCAACGCGAAATTTGCGCCGTGCGGCGCGCGTAATGAATCGCCGGATAACTACCGAACGACGGAAAATTCTGAACCGGAACTCCCGCGACGTCGAAATGTTTTCTCATGCAACGTGTTTTTTCTTCTCCACACCTCCACCTCCGTCTCCGCTGCCGCTTCTCGCGCCTTCTTCACACGTCTCCGTATGTTCTCTCTTTTTCCCCTCTTTCTCTCTCCTCTCACGACGCACTCACGATCAGAGCTGGGACATCCCCCCGGATACGGTATCACTGTATGTAACAGCAGCACCCCCGTGAACGATGTTAACGACCGAGTTCCACTCTCGAGCGCGTTTTCCCATCAACGCGACTCCCACTCGACCGTCGCATATTATCACGCCGACACGATTCAATTCGAATTTTTCTTGCGATTCAATCCGAGTCGAACGAGAGAGTAGAGCAGCGCCTATCGTTTCGGCGTAAGAAAACACAACTACATACTTTCGAACAGCCACCTGGTAGGCGGGGCTTACGGAAGAGCCGTCGACCAATCGCGTCGCGCGCAACGAATTAACCCGACAGTCGAACCAAGGACGGTCTTTACCATCCTCACGCGATGACGGCCAACAATCGACTGCCACCCGACTTCACCCGATTTACGTCGCGTACTAAAGTCGCCACCTGCCAGGCGCTCGCGAAAGTTCTCTGCGCAGATTTCGTGAACGATGCGTTTGCGCAACCGACTGTCTAATCGAAATATTTTCGACAAAGTTAATAATCGCTATTTTACACGGACACAAGTAACGTTATTAATCGAGTTTGTTGTAAATATTAAACAAACCGTACAAAGAATTTGCATAAAAAAAACGGATTAGGTATTCCTGAATATGGTTTTCGAGTCGGAAACGCGCGTCAATATATCAGACTGCTTCTAGGGATTTTCTCCGTAAAACTACAATTATCTTGGCAGCACTGTATTTTGACGTAGTCATCTGTTACGTCTCAAACTAACGAAAGAGTTTGGTTAGATTTTAGACCGTAACTTTCTGAAGTTATTGTTCTTACAATGGCCCGTTTACAAAGCATAGGCTTTTTTTTATTTCATGTAGTGTTCACTAATATGATAATCAATATAATCACAGATTATCAAGGAGGGAAGACAGATTCGATTGGGCCATATCCTAGAATACCAGATAAGAACAGGTTAAAGGTAATTTTCTTTCTTATTTGCAATAGTTTAATTTTCTTAATTTTACGTTAAATTTTATCAGTATCAGTTCTTGATTTTACGATGACTTTAAGTTTTAAAACCTAATAAAAACTTTTATTCTCAAATTAGATTTTATACATTGTGTGATGAAAAGAGAAAAAGAGAGAGAGGGAGAGAGTTGGCAAAACAACTGATTAATAATTTTGTGCAGTTACTTGTGTGAAACTTAGTTTTCTACTTAATAATAATTAAATTAATATTAAATGATGAGCTTATATTGTAGAACAAAATATTTGTATTAAAATTTTGTTTCTATTTTACTATTTTAATAAACATTTGCAGTTTGCAAAACAGATTTTAGTCAGGGATTTTAGGATAATATAAGGCTCGATCATGAACTAAAAATTATTGTTATTATTTATGATTTCAGACGGAAATGGAGTTTGCAGAGGAGTTCAAAAAGTTGAGCAATTACAAAGCACCGAGAGCACTTTTCATTGAAGAAACCTATTAATAAGAAAGAGAACTAAGTCATCGTTGTAATTTAATTGAATGTTATATAGTATGTAACATATTTACCATTTGTTTTTTAAATTGAGATTTAAGAACGATACTCCACTTGTGATGACTACGCTTATCTGGATTATTGTTCTTTGTTCTTCATAAATGTACAGGATAGAATAAACAGAGGAAGAAGGGAGTTGCGGACACGGCTCTAGCGATAAATAAAATAATCTTAGGCTGATAATTTCGGATGATTTTATTAGAGTCCCTGGATTACCTTCCCCTGAGGCAGCTTAACCCAATAAGAAAGCCATCCTTTTTCAATCCCACATATAACGAGACATTTTGTTTTTAGTGTATCGCAAACGCTTTCTCTTTTCATTTCGCTGTCCACTATAAGAGCACCCTTCGGATATGATACATTGATCGCAAAACGAGAAATGAGAGAACTGTGCGAACAGATCACGGGAGGGAAAATGCAAAAGTAAGAATTGTTTGTTTATCGAACGTACGGCTTGTTTACGTTGCTCTTAGGACGTTGATCTTGTGTCAACGTTGTTTCGATACGGTTCTTTACGGATCCGCGGAGGCGCAATAACGGCTACTAATTGTCTCAATGTACACGTTTTTCATTCTCGGAAGATCTCGATTTCAGCAATCCGATTTATTAACATTATTTAGTAGTTTAAATTGCATGACTATCACTGCGCGTATTACATTTCGTCTTGCAACGATTTCTAAAGAAACGAAAATAATTACTTGAAATTTCTAAGATGTATTGATAGAAGTGTGAGTTTTCTCAACGACGAGATTTCTCGATCTCCGTTCCGAGCAACGAGCAGCCGTTACGATTCCTCCTCGCGATGCGAACAACTTTACTGCAGAGACAACGCAATTTAAAAACAAAAACAAATGTACACTAAAGCGTGTACAATGGTATATAATAATTGAACGCGCTTAGTTGTATGCAAACGTCAAATCGAATATAACATTTCAAAATATTGTACATTGTTCTTTCATTTGGATATTTGTATAGAACACTTTTTAGCAGCATTTCTTTTTTTTCCGCGTGCAAAGAAAATACTCTCTCTGAAAAATAGTGGAATGTGCACAAATAATTTGCATTACTCACTGTGTCTCTTTTGCTCGAGTTTGCTCGTACACGTACTCTTATTCGCGTCGAGATAAAAGATCAGAACAATAGTTGGAAAAAACACGGCTCTCGGCGTATATCGTAATAGACAACACATGGAGGCACAGACACGCGGAAAAAACGTGCGGAGACGTTGGAACTTGTGGGGAATAAATGTGAATATTTGGAAATATAGAAAATCGCGCTATGCTGTCTCGGAATTTTCCTCTCAACGCTTTTCAAAGTTGTTTCTTGTTTTTTTTTCTTCACGGTTGAAATAATAATTTATATGCGATTGTACACAAGATATTTCCATACGAAAAAGATGTCGCTTCTTAAGCGCGTTTTCGCGAACTTTTGTCATAAATTGTAAAGAAAATTCGCAGTTCCGAGAAAAACGCGAAGTTACAAAGAAACACATTTTTTGTGAATAACAATTTCTATGTTGCCTTTAATTTACTGTCTCTCGATTTTAAATGTCATTCATGAAGAGAGAAAATAAGTAAAAACACTACACAAGTTTTAGATTAAATTGAAATCAATTGAAGTACTCATCGAAATAAAATTAACGAAATTGCTCGAAATAGTTGCGGGCTGATTGAGAGAAAAGGTGAGACAGCAACGGCTCTCGCAGCCATGACCATGTATATGTATAATGTATATACACACTTGTAAATATGTATATAATATGTGCAGTTTGTATGTGCAATATATTCTGTGGTTATACACGAGATGCGCGATAATATTTTACACGTGCGCAATGTACTGTCAATGCGTGACAATGTGAGAAAAAATTAGATTACAAACAGGTAGTGCGTGTTGGGCACCGGCGAACGGACGCTTCGTGCGGTGTTCGACGCGAGTGTGACTCGCTCTCATCATGACGATGGGGATGACAATTGTGTATGAACGAGTTCGTACGAACAAGTTTCTCTGTCGTCTTCCGACCGAATCGAGATTATTGCGATCGCGAGTTTAAAGTGTCAGTCGTTATTCGAGCATCCGGGGCGGGCAATGACAAATTATATATTTATCGTTAAATTTCGTCGGTATTACCGGCACAACATTTTGAAGAGGCAAATGAGAATGTGTGAAAAAACAATAAATAAATAAATAAATATATATATATATATATATATATAAATGTACATTTACATTATTTTGAGAGATTATCAACGCTTTTTTCAACTTTGATTCAAAATTAAACATTTGCAGTTACGCGCGGTAAATATTTTTGGATATCTATCAGATATTCAAGTATTCTCCGAGCGAGTAGCCATTGCGTGATTGTTTTTTTTTTAGAACTGATTTCGATCGAAATTTTTCTCTTTTCTTTGTCATCGCAATAGAACAAACAGGACGTAAAACCGAAAAGCAGCGTTTATTTCGATCGGAATCAATTCCGAAAAATTACATAACATAGCTACCCTGTGCAGTCTAAAACAAAACGATTGACCTTATTCACCTCTTCGCGATGTCATCATATATTTATATCGGATGTTATATCACTCGAATAAAGACCGAGCAACGAATCACAGTTAATCAAACGAATGCTGTATACACGCCGGATTTCCACTCGCGTGATTCCGTCACGGTGTATGTATATGCATATGCGTATGTATACGGCTCCGTTATATATATATATAATATTTATATATGTATATATAACTACTATATATACTTAAAGTTAATAATATTTAACTCTTCCTCTCTTTCTCTCTCTCTCTCTCTCTCTCTCTCTCTCTCTTTCTCTGATATATGTATATAATGCAATGATATGGCACGTGGCGCGATGATTCAACGATGATATAACTCTAATAGGTCTTTCTCGTCTTATTCTCGACTATAACAGTTCCCATTAATTAATTAACTATAATTGTTCAATCTCATTCATCTCACACATTTACCTTTCCTAAACATTTTGCGTCGACTTCTTTCACTCTCTCCACAGATATCGTACTCACTTTTTTTTTCAATTCCATTCGTACGTTCAATTATGAGCAAGTTTTTTTTTTTAATTTATCAGTCAATTGATGAATTTAAAAAAAAAACTCGTTCCTTCTCTCTACATATATACAAAACCTATCGAATAAATAATAAATAATCGAGACTGTGTCCTCATCGCACAATTAGCGCCGGAAAATACAACCGTCTGTGCTCATACTTTATTTATCTAATAGTGCGAAGATCGCATTCAACATCGATGTGACACGAGGACCAAACAATTGCATTTACGCTAATGTAAGTGTGCCGTTAGAATACGGACGATAGAATTGGTCATATGATATTTTAGTTTTCACGACTTTAGTGTTAACGGTCAACGAATCATTTATATAGACTTCTCTCTCTCCCTATCTCACTCTCTCTCTCTCTCTCTCTCTCTCTCTCTTTCTTTCTCTCTCTAGTATATGAAATAAAATTTATTTAGAATAGGAGAAAGAGATTCTCACATGCTCATTTCGTTCTCTCATTTGCCAACTATGTGTGCGCCACGAAGCTAATGAATGACGCGCGGTATGATTCTTAAAACGAGAAAAATGTCACGTGAATGAATCTCTAATTGATACGGTGCAATTGATGCGGGGTATAGTCGACATTCTCCGTGATTGCGTCTTGCTAAATATAGGCATATTGATGTCACCAGGATTGTCAGGATTTCGAGAGGCAACGCGCTTGTCCGAATATCGCACAATCGCCGGTGCAGCGAATTGTCGCCGAGCGAATCGATTAGTCGGACAATACTGATGTTCCCGATCGTCATCCGCGATGATGATGATGATAATGATGATAATGATGACAATGTCAATGATCCGCTTTCGGAATGAGAAATGTAAACGACGACGGCGCGTGCATTCGGAATGACTCTGATGGTGTGAATGTGGAGTCACACAAGCGCAATTCCGCCCGTGTACATGTGTTTGTGTAGATTTTGTTGTGTGTGTACGTGTATATAATACTATATACATATGTGTGTATTTGCATCAATTCGCTGGAGAACAACTCGTACGATACATGAGCGGACAAACGAAAAATATTTATTGAGGAGGATTTGATACTCTCTGATTAAATAGATATTTTCTCTGTGTTGAATGTGCGTGTTTGATCGGATACAATTGCTTTAAATCACCTTGTACACTTTGCGACTTGCATAGCGGACGATATTGAGATCTTTCTTTCTCTCTTTCTCTCTTTTTTCCCGTCCTGCTTTGCTTGAAAAATATTTTCCAACAATAAAGGCGCTCCTCGCAGAACAACGAAGTTGCCTCTTTTTGCGTTTAGACGTAATTACCTAATAAACCACGCAGTGATCCGCGCAAAAATCACGCGTTCCGCGATTTGCGCATCGGCCTCTTCGCGCTTTGTGTTTTTACGTGTGTGTATGTATGTGTGTGTATGTGTTATAAGTTTTATATTCTTTTTTTAGTACTTTTACTTACGAAACACAAGCATTCCGTCTTGTTTTATATATTTATTAGGTACATTACAATACGTGTCATACGATTCTCAAGCATAGTATTGTCAACAGTTGTATATATCTTGGTTTTTTTCTCCTTAAAGATTCTTCGTTTTTTATTAGCGTCATCTCTTACTTCTTTCTCGCTAACGTACATCTCGCTTGCGTTCTGGAGTCTGGCTTGAATTTCCGGTCTCTCTGGTTCTCAATGCTTTTGTCCGGCGAGCGGACGCAAAAGTTTGCGGTACTCCCTTAGAAAACGGTCGCCTCCTTTCGAACGAGCAAATGGGCGAGGTGACCAAACCACTTGACCCTGTTCCGTTGAAGCTCCTTTGAATCTCTTTCTTACGCTTGAAAGAACTCTCGGACAGTGACGGATCAATATGCCTGACAAAATAACGAGCTTCTATAAATTTTTCGCAAACAAGTATATGCGCGCGTCAAATTTATATATCTAATTTATTTTATTACAATTTAAGTAATGGTTAATAATTAAATATTAAGTATTAAAACTTATTAATTAAATAATAAGTTTTCGTACATGTCGAGAACAACATAAAATCATGTGAAAAGCGATGTTTAGAATGGTTTAAAAACTAGGTACTCTCAGTTCAAGTATTTGAGAATTTAAAGTTGACATCAGGCAAAATATTGTTCACTATAAATTTTAAAAAGCATTAATTCGTGCCGCACACTTTTGCGTCTCCCGCTACTTTCGTGTCTCTGTGTATCGTATCTCCGTAATAATTTTCTTGATATTAATTTTTGCCGATAAAACTCGTGACCGAAACGCGTTACACGATTTCGTCTCGCGGTCACACAGGGTGTCCCAGGTTTCGCGCACCCCATATGCGAATTCTCCGATCCGGTTTTTCAAGTATTCCTTTATCTTATTTCTTTTTTTGTTTAACAAAAAGCGTCAAGGCAGCGACAACGTTTCGATCGTGAGACGATAAAAGTCCGAAAACTGTAACAAACGATAAAGGATGACGGAGCCTTTATATTCATA
>QVOB01011224.1:0-12594 GCA_014839585.1 Pseudomyrmex concolor | reverse complement strand
ATCGCAGCGAAAAGACGTGCAAACGCAGACGTTTCCTGTGACTGTTGTGATGAGTGTAAACACGCGCGCGTTTGGCATAATAAGTGACGCGCATTTGTGTATTATAACCTAAGACACGCGGTCTTTAATAATAAGCAACATTCGAGCGATTCGTAAATATTAAAGCAAACAAATATGCTCTGTTCGATCGTCGTTCGTTGTACGCGTCGAGCGAAGAGACTTTATATAACGTCCGAAAAACGTGCGACTGAAGTGACTCGGCGAGCGAGGATATAAGAGAATGTTTCACAGACATTTAATATGGAATACGATTCGGATTCGAGCTGCGAGGATCGTGATTTGAGAGATTTTGACAAGTCGAACGAACCAGCGCGTTCGTTGACAGAAGCACCTGAAAAATGCACCCGACAACACCACCACACCTCGTGCCATTCCTCGCTCACCATCGCGGAACAACCGTCAAGTTTCACGTCGAATCTGACGAAAAAGAAAAATCTGTCTGCCCAGGTAATGGAATATTATCACAAGTATTCCCGAGATTCCAATCTGGATCAGTATTTTTCGCTACCTGTGTCGAACACTCCCCAAGAAGCTGTTAAGTACTATTACAGTGTGTACGAACTGAGTGCTCAGGTTGGTGGTTCATCAAGCAGGCAAGATTGCATCGGAGAGGAATACAATTTGAAGTCTTATGTCCCAAGAGAGAGACGTAGATGGGTGAGACCTCCTTTGATCGGACAATCTTCGAGTACAGATGTTTCGTCCAGGTATGTTCAAACACTGACAGATCTCCAAACACCATCGCCTGATCCCAAGCAAATTACCCCGGAAACGATACACGAAGACAAAAGTAGCAGTCAGGAAAAATTTCCAGAAATAAGTGACAGAAAGATATCTTCTCCAACTTCTAGCGTAGCTTCTTACAAACCACTGGAATGGGACAGCGGCGCAGATGTTGGTTACTGTAATTTGTTAGCTAATAGCAAGCAGGACGAAAAAAAATTAAGTACCATAGAACGTATGGCTCTTGCACGAGGATGTTCCGCTGCTTTGCGATTAGATCCGGAAGGTACAACCGAATCTGGAATACAGTCTGGAAAAAATACAGCAACTCAGAGTGGTCCAAAATCATCAGCAGTTCCCGACGCTAATTCCACACCTTTGGTTGGAAACGTTTTTTCTGGATCGGAGAGTGAAATAGAAATAACGCCTATAGTGAAAAATCATTTGCCAGGTATCATCACAGGAGATAACATAAAGTCGCAAGAAAGATATGTTTTGAACGAGCCCACACAACCAAAAGCTATTGTAAAATCTACGAAGCATGAAGTACAAAATTTCGATACACCTACGTCTTCAAATCCGTTCAAAATACCGTTGCTGAAGGGCACGACGATAGAGAGAAGAATCGTAAGCAAGGAGAAAGAAATTGCACAGTTGCCACTTTCGCCGTTGAAAAAAAGCATCTCGATGAATGTGATTCCCCCTTTGTCGTCGAAATTATTCTTGAAAAGAAGTCAGAGCGAATTAAACTTACACGCGAAAGAGAAAAAAACCGTATTGCCGTTAATCTTTAACTCTACATCTTCTATCACTACTGTGGTAAATAAACCTGCCACTTGCGACAAAGTAATACAGACAAGTCTGGAAGTGTGCTCTCAGGAATCTGTGGGTGTTCAAGTTTCGGATCTTGAAGAGAACAAATTGCTGTTAGCGGACGGAGAATCTACTGTGCAAACGGTACATTCTATCTTAAAAAAGTCCAAAGGTACGTACAAAGTTAAACATCCGAAGAAGAGCGATTCCGCGCATTCAACAATTAACATCGACAGTAATGAAGGAGCGAAGAAGAATCAGAAGCGTCGAAATAGCTCGGATATTTCGCAGAACGCATCGACTTCGATAACGCCGCAACCCGATGAGACGGAGAACGCGTCCGGGAAAGCTAATAGCTTTGAATATATCCCAGGTCACACTTACGCGAATGTAACGAAGGAAAAAGATGATCACGTTTCCTCGGATACGGGCAGATCGAATTCGACATTGCCAAATAGCAGTTCCAGCGTTAATGAAAAACTCTGGGGAGATTCGGACAGCTTGGTCCGAGATTTGGAGAGAAGTGTGAACATTTTGAAAAGTCTTGTTGACGCCAATAAATGCGACAAGCAAGTTAAGAAAAGACTGATACAGCATGTAATTAAACGGCTCGTGACTGCGAAATACACGGACGATAAAATCGAGCATAATTTGGAAGACAATGTTCCTTGGAATCCAGACGACGCCAGGAACAAGGTTTACAGAGCTGAGTTGCTCCAGGCTTTAACGAACAAGCACAGCACTACCGACTCGTCGGAGGAATGGAACTCGCGTAAGAAAGACACGTCCGCGCAAAAATCCGTGGGAACTAGCGACGTCATAAAAGAAGTGGCCTTGGGAAGCAGCAACAGCGATAAATTCGATCGAAACACAGATAGAACGGAAATGGACGGTAGGAAGGCGCGATTAGGACTGAGAACGGACGACTGTCAACAGAGCAGCAACACTTTGACGGATCGTGATAAAAGCGAGAGCTCCGAGTGCTTCGTACCTCAACGTAATCACAAGAACCCTAAAGTAAACGACATATTTTGCTTCAAAGAGAACTGCAAATTGCCGCATAGAGAATCAACCACAACGAATAGTATACTTCCGGATCACAATAGAATTTTATTGGACGCTGTCGTGAACAACAGAAGAACGCCTGTCGAGTCTAACAATAATACGGACAACAATACCGATTGGCGATTACCGACTACATCGTCGGAAAGGCAATTTGAGTTGAAGAAGTGTAGTATGTCCGAGTCCGGTGATTCGAAACTCGTTAATTATGCCGAAATGGAGAAGAGAAATCAACTGATTTGGATCACGAATGAGATCAGTCATCTTTGTAACTTGAAGAAGTACGTGATCTGTAATTCTTTTTCCATTAAATTGTCTATGCAGAGTCAATATATTGAATGCTTGAAATAATGTTGTTCTTTTCTTCGTTCAATATAAAGTATGTAATGTTTAACAACACATATTTTATATATATCTTAATTTAAAACTTTATGTATATTTTACTTGCCAGATTATTAGAACAGCCGAGACGATTGGAAAGACCGAAAACTTCGCCGAGAAAAACAAAATCAGCAAATCTCAAATCGAAGCAAACGGCGATACTTCGGCGAGAACAATACGCAGATGCTACGACTAGGTAATACGCGATATATCACAATTAAACCCGCAATTTATTATATAAGTTTATGTTCTTGAATTTTCTGGAAACAGGAGCACATCCGATCTACGAGAAGATTCTGTAAACGACCTGTGGTCGTCTCACTGCAACTTGGCAACGTGCGAAGCTGCGAGCAGCAACATAATTCAGAGGGTCATGAAGCGTAATAGTTGTACACAAACAGCAGCGAACGCAGCTGTTGCTTATTCGAAAACCGGAGGGGAGATTGTATCTGCGTCCAGAATGCGGAACATCGCAACGAAGCACGTCGATGTCGTCGTGCAAACGATACCTCCTCGAGAAACACCGTCGACAACCGTTGAATCAGACACGTGCAATGCAAAATACGCGAATATTCACGAATCGTGCGCGCATCATCAGTCTAACGCCAAATGCAAAGATCAATCGTGCCAAACGCATACTACTCGCGTTGTGCAATGCTCGCGATGTAATCAAAATTCATCCGACACGATTAAATTACGAAAGGACTTTGAAAAAGACGCGCCAATTGTCACAACGCAGCAGACGCAACAAACGCAAACGAATTACGCGAGCGACAATAGCGCGACGGAATTAACTGTACGTCGCACGCCTCAAACAGACGGCATCCAACAGAAACAAAAAGAAACGAAGAATCAGATCAATGTTTCAAAGTCAAAATGTAGCTGCACTCATGACGTTTATCCGTCTGTTAGCGATAATAAGTATAGCTCGAACATAGCTGAAACCAAACGGGCCGAATATTACAAACCATCAACGACATGCCGATTGTGTTCTACGCCGGAGTCCGGTACGGATGTTAATAATACTAATACTGTTTATATATGCGATGTATGTCAAACAAAACCCACCTGCACGCACGAAGACACCTCGAGGAACGATCAGACACGTGCTCGCGCGTGTGAACACAACGATGTCTCTGTTAACGGTGCGGATAGAAGGATTATTATTGACAAATCTCGACAGAACGGTAACGCGGAAAACCAGAGCAAACGTGCTAGAAAAATTTGTGATTGTGCGAGCGATTGTGCTGTGTGTCGCACTCCGAAGATCACAACGGAAGCGTTATGCGAATGTCGTTCGAAAATAGCGGAGCGTCAAATTTATTCCGATGAATCGCAAGACAGCGACACGGTTCAACAACGTAGAGTACAAAGTAGGTTAAAATGCAATTGTGATGAGGCTTGCTCTTGTAGTAGTAATCAAGCAAAGAATGTTGTCAAAGCGAAAGTATGCAGAAGTTTTTCAAATCCAAATTTTATGAACGATATCGATATTAATGAGACCGACAGAAATTGCAAGCATTGTCGTGTGTGCGGTGCCATGTATCAGAATACCAGAAAATGCAGCTGTCGTCAAACATATCCCAAAGCTGTAGCTTATGAATTATCGTTCGCAAAAGGAAGTATTTCAAAGAGTGAAACTTCCAACGTTGTTCAACTAACGCCAAACGTTTCCAAGCAACCTTTGAAAGCGGCAAAATCCGAGGCCTGTCTTTGCGATATAAAACGTAACAATTCCAATATTCGTCAAAAAAGTACATTGCAGGTATAAAGACTGGAAAAACTGAATTATAATCCTTTTAAATCATTTTTAATATAAAATAACGCTTATATAAATCACAATTCCAGGATTATTTATCAAGAAACAATCCCGAGTTCGTCGGCAATGCGGAAACACGCCGGCAATATTTGTCAGAAATATGCCAATTGCGAGAGTTAAGAAAAGAAAAACGAATACAGTTGATGGCAATGGCCAGTACGTCGAATATTATTAAAACTTCACCGATACGGAAACCAACAGGTGAGAATGTTCACATTAATTGTGCGATTATTTACGATCAGCAATTTATATTTTGTTGTAAAAATTAAGATGTTTGTAAATTTATATATTAAAGTGTTATACTAATATCTTGTTATTATACTAATATCTTGTTATTGTACGCGCGTTCGCACGTGTAGTTTGCTTCCAACGTAAGATCACCGATGAAGAAATGAAAGAACGTTTACGGAGACGATATTTGCGGCTAAATGAAGTACGAGCGAGGAGACGGCAACAAGAGCGGCAAGAAGAGACACGTCGAAACAAGCTCATGGCAAAAATCTTTTGCAAGAAATTGCAGCAAAAAGTTTTGAGGGGCCAAGTAGATTTGTCCCAAAGCATTAGCGTTATTTCCAACTTGTAGAATTATTAGAATCTCTTTGTGTGCCTTTCCAATCGTAAATGTTTACCACACAAGAACTATTTCGAATGAATTTTGTTACTACAAATGAGATTCTCTGTGATACGTCTGGAAATGTGAACAGAAAGTAACCAAGTTTTAACAAAGTCCAAGAGATGGTTCTTGACGCGTTACCTGAAGTTTTATAAGGAAGTCTATTCTTAGACAGGCGATAGAAGAGTCTTAAACTGTTTCATTTCTTTCAATGGAACACATATGTATTCTATACTTCAATTGTATTATCTCAGGTAGGTGTATTGAAATTTTTCCACTACAATATATATATATAATGTGTGTGTGTGTGTGTTAGAAAAATTGTACGTAGTCTCGAATTTATTAATCTATGAGATAATAAATTTGAGCCCTTTTAAATTACACACACGTAACTTTTTCTCATTAACTTTATCTCTGAGAGTGCAAAATATATATAACATGACACTAAATAGTACAAAAATATATTGAATCTCTTTTTTATATATACGCGCGATTTATATGTTTTATATATATATATATATTAAAGTAACGGAGAACAGATATTTTAAGAAAATGCGATCTGTTTTCTGTTCTGTTTTATAAATAATACGATAGAAATATTGATTTGTATTCATAGAGAATTGCGTTGTATTACTAACAAGAATAATTCATGTCTTTTTCGATACGTGACAAAATTAAAAATATAGCAAAACATATCATCGATCACACACCCCATCGATAATCAAAACCGAACGCTTTAAAATAAGAAGCATAGTTTTACGTAGTACCTGAATCTTGTAGTATACTGTGTATACAACAGTTTTATTATTATATATATAAAATTTAAATGCTAAATAAATTTAATGCTAAATAAATTCTTTATATATACATGTACTTCCACGCACGAGATTATTAAGAAGTTACATCTTTTTTTTGTCATTTTACTGTTTTCCCATATTTATCCTTTGCTGTTTCCTGTTTTATGAAATAAAACTCAAAGAAAAAGATATAAAAATCAAGTTTTTTTTTTTTCAAGAAAACTTTATATCTTAGTGAGAAACAGCGCATTAAGATACAAATTTTTATTTGTATCTTAAGGACATTATCCGGATCGTTATCCTTGTCATTTCTGTAAACTGATGTCAGCGACCGCGACTGACCGCGACTGGATTTATTTTCGACTATTGGTTCCACCTCAGACAAGCGTGTGCTTTCTCTTTTGGTATCTGCGGTCTTCGTGGTCTTGCGTTGTGTGAGTGTGTGTGTAAACCGTGTTTTGCTGAAGGCCGACTCTACTTTCTAGTCGCGTTTCCGTTCATTTCCGCCGTGGGAGACGTTTGTGCGGAATATAGTGGCGTAGAACTTGTTGAATTCATCGTAATTATGCAAACTTAATGAGAAGATCGCCCTTATTTCTGTGTTGCTGGCCGTTACCATACGCGTTACCATGTCGGACTCGGTCACGGATTCGTTTTGAATATGAGCTGTGAATCGCTACATAGTCATTTGTACATAAAAAAACCTATCTCAATCATCTGTTTGTTCTTCGCTGCTCGCGATCTCGTAATTTTCACGGAAAAGACAGCGGAACGTTTTCGAGAGAAAAAATGAAGCGATGGCGGATATCATGAGACTGAATATACTTGTGACACTCTTAGGATGTGTGCTACTTCCGTACGGTAATTAATTATTATCAGCTTTGATAAAAACGCACGCACGTGTACGTGAAACAAAGCGTGCACAAAAAGAAAAAAAAATGATCAAAATTGAACTGATCAAATGTCGGAGACATCGTCGTTCCGGCATTGAAGTCTCCGACGAATATAAGTTTCTATTATTACGAAAATAGAATCAAAGAATAAAAATAATAAATATACATGTAAACAATATAAATATCATTTTTCTCAGCAATATTATTGTGATTATATTTAATTTATTTGAGATATAGTTTTAAAATCTCTTTGTTAATTCAAATATAAATCCAAATATATGTTCACAGCTTATGCGGAAGAAGATAATACAGAATATAAAGGAAAATATCTAGGAAAATTAAACCCGTATCATCATCAAGTGTCTGGCGATGTTTGGGCTGTAGACCAACACACGTTGTTGCTGAAAAACTTTAATTACGATGGCAATGGAGCTGACACGTTTTTCTGGGCAGGTGCATCGAACAGACCAGGCCCGCAAGGATTTATTGTCCCTGATGAATGGGGCAAGTACGTTTCTTTTTCAGAAATATATTCAAAAATCAGAAGAATAAATTTAATAGTAAATTAGTAAATTATGTGGGTTCTAATAAAAATTGCTTGTTTATAGAACAAATCTATTGGATCGGTACTTTAACAGGGATTTTACATTAACTTTACCGCACGGTAAAAAGATTACAGATATCAAATGGTTTGCAGTTTACGACTTACAAAGTCAGGTATTTTATATAGAGAACATTGTCTCCGATTTTTCGCATTTTTCGCATTTTTCTCAAGAAGAAATGACCAAAAAACATTCAATTAAAGTAATTAAAATGATTTTCCAATCTTATAGAACACCTTTGGTGACGTGTACATTCCAGAAGAGTTTGATCCACCCGCGCCTCAAAAGATATCACAGTTATCGAAAAGATCACATAACGTATCGTCAGAATCCATCATACTTTTAGACTCAAAAACTATCAGCATTCCTCAGTTCACCTACGACGGACAAGGTGTAGACACGTATTTTTGGATCGGTGTTGGACCACAACCATCTAGCAGGGGTCAAAAAGTTCCCGATGAATATGGATAGTAAGAGAAATAACAAAATATTATTTAGTTAATTATAGGTTTTTAACATACACAAGTTTTTAGCTACAAATACTAAGACTTAATAAAAATATATAAATTTCAAATAAATTTATTAAAATATTTGTGTGCATGTGTAAAAACACAAATTTTGTCTGCTTCTAGCGTGGATTCTATTAGAGCATATAACAATGAAGATATCATACTGGAGTTGCCAGGCGATATGAGTATCTTTAACATAGACTGGCTGAGTATTTTCGACGTAAAGACAAAATCGAACTACGGTTCTGTTATTATACCGGATGGTCTCAATGTACCGCCGTCGTTAGTAAAAGTTATTAAGCAAACGCAGTCTCTCCCTAATTGTGTTCAGTTGCACAAGCGGCTTCAAGTTGCCTGGGAAATCTTTGGTCCACAAATTACTATTCAACTGAAAAGTCAAGTCGGTATGTATATTTACTAGAAAGTTGTAGGACATCATATGAATGTATATGAATGTTAAAACTAATTCTATATAACAAACTTGAGAGAATAAATTTATAAAACTTTTGTTTAATCAAATAATACATCAAAATATATGTAAATTATTTGATATGCATATTAGAAACATGTATGAATATATGTTCATATAATTTGATGTTTCCAGACGAAGACGAATATGTGGCGTTTGGTATATCCGGTTCAGAATCCTCCAGCAAAATGGAAGGTGCGGACGTAGCCATCGCGTATATGGACGACACACGTGGATATGCTACGGATTATAATATTACAGCTAACGCACCAGTGTGTAACCTTATCAAGTTGCTTAATTTCTTTAAAAAAAAAAATAAATAAAGACGACACATTAATAAGTATTTTAATAATTACTATAGTGCGGAAAAGTTCTCGGACAGTATAAGGGCGTCTGTAAAGACGACCTTCTTGGCGGTTTGGACAGCAATCAACTCTATACTGCAGTAAGAGAAAACGGCATTAACACCATCACATATAGGCGTACGCTTATCTCATGTAAGTAACATGATTATACTTTTCTGTATAAGAAAGTACCACAAACTTAATGTATAAGTTTCAATTTTATTTTATTTAATTTTTCCACAGCTGACCCAGGAGACAGAGAATTCCCTATAGATAGACCTGTGTACATAGTTTGGGCTTTGGGTAAGCTCGATAAGGCTAACAACGAACCGAGCTTCCATGATTTATATCCGAGAAGTGACGTAGTAATCGAATTAGGTCGTAAAGAATCAGAAAACACTTGCAATGACTTCACGGAAAATAATAACAAATATTTTCACAGGTACTAAGAATGACAATGTTGACCAAATTATAAAATACGATTTTAATACTTTATGTCATAATTGCTATAATAGTATTTCTTTTCTTTCAGAGAACCATGGCAAAAAACAGAGATATTTGATAGAAGTGTCAGAACTTTCAGAACAACTATCGGACCTTCTGGAGGAAAAAGAGGATATCAAGGAATCACAGGTATAGTTTAATTTATTTTTTATCTAACAAAATCATTTTTCCATGACACTCTACTGTATAAAAAATATTTCATATTTTCTTTATATATTATGTATGTTATACAGTGTTTCGATCATTCAACATTTGAAATTTTTAGCTTTCTTAACATTTAATTCGCATATTTGTAGGAAAACCGTCAGTAGGTCTTGCCTGGTACATCGAAGGCTCGCTGATACCAGAGTTGTATCTACGTCGTGGATTGACGTACAATTTTCGCGTTCACGGTGGCAATAATCCACATAGCGCAAATCTCTATCATCCGTTAATAATAACCGACGATCCTCACGGAGGATACGATACGCTTAGCGATCTAGCGCAAAGTAAAATTAGAGTATTAGCTGGCGTCGAGCTGACCAGAAGAGGTAGACCTCGACCAACCGCAGGTTTGCAGATCTCTCTATCACATTTATAGAATTTATAATAGCGTGTAACGCTATTATTATATTATTTTTTTACATTTACTTTTCTAGTTGGGCCTCTTTGTTTAAGTAAACATAATGGTCGAGACAGAAGACTGGACGATAATTTCTTATCCTTTAAAAGATTTAATAGAACTCTCGTGCAAGTCTGCGAACCAGGTACATCTTTCGTGTAAATAAACTAACAAAGATTCGAAAATAATAATTGTTGAAACAATATATTTCACTTTTAGGAGAAGCTGGTACGTTGGTAGTCACTCCGAATTCTTCGTGGCCTGATTTGGTCTATTATCAATCGTTCACGCATCCGAACATGGGATGGAAGATTCACGTAATCGATTCTTATATGCAACGGAACGGAGCAGTTACTTATAAATTATCGTTACTTATTATAATTACAAATCTACTGTTCTATCTAACGTTATACAACAGTTAGATATAAAAATTATGGAAATATGTAATTATGTAAAAAGTATGAAATAATGTATGCAATGCTCGCGTGCATTTAGTACAAAAAAAGCATCGTGTATCGTAAGCCTAATAAGATTAGATAATCATGTCTACTGTCATATTTTCAATAAAGACTGTCGAATTCCTCTTGCACTAAAGCCTATAAAGTGTGATTTGAAGTTGATCATACTAAAGTCACACTTTTCGCAACAGATCGCGAATTAGACATGACATTATTTCACGTGAGAAAACATTAAGTTATATTCTACGAGTTTTAGGCGTTACAAGATGTTTTATGAACAGACACTAAACTTATTAATTTTTTGCTAGAATAGAGGTAAGTTTTATATATTATTTATATATTATTGCGCATGTAAACTTGCAAACATACAACATACACGCACAAGAAAACATTCAATCGATCAATAAACTACCGACGAATTATAATAGTTGACATAGTAAAAAGTATATATTCTTTCAATTTTTATGTATGTGTAGTTAATTGTTTTAGAAACATGAACTAAGCTTGTGTTTCTTTTTAATTATACTTGTCATGTAAAACAAAATCTGAAATGACGTTTTAATACTCCTGTTTACAATTTATTGAATCTGTCACATTGATAAATATAAAAATAAATATAATTAGGTTATCACAGTGCTTCTAAGTCTAACCGCGCATCACTATTCCTGTTTGCAGGTGCCATTAAACCGTTTTATCATATCTCGAGAGTTAACTTCATCCAGTCAATTATATTTCATTGGAAATGTGATACTATAATCTTCAAGGTAATCAAAGATAATACAACTATAGCTTTATGTGCGCATTTGATTCAATCCTCGAATGTTTTTCGCTCAAAAAGTTTCAAAACTGAAAAAATCGAGACACGTATCGTTCTACAACTGTTCTTTGGTAAGATAATTCTAATATTATAATGAATCTAATTTAAATAAAGTTTTAATATTATGTCGTTATATATTGAAAACGGATTTTTTTTGCTTTGCACACATGTCCAACGTAAATCCACGATATTCGATAAGAATGCTGCTGCTAACTTTCTCTGAAAGTGAAATCTTTAACGGAGAAAGTTAATAACGTTTCAAATATTTTGAATATATGTACGAAAAATATCTTTTATTTTATATATATATATATTTTTACTAATATTAGTATTTTTCTGTATATTTTTTTCATTACTTAGGAAATGAACAGTATTTATAAAAGAGGATGTAAAATAAATCTAAAGTTTTAAAACATTCCAGTAAAATATGACTTAATTAATGACTAAATATATATACATATAATTGTAAATAAAACGTTTTCATATTCTCAATCTTGCAATTTGGAATTGTATATCTTGCATATAAATTTCTACATTGTTTTATTATTACAATTAAAGATTACATGAATTATTACACATATTATAAATACTAAATTACTCACACACGTGCGCCGAATTTGTGTGGCAAAAATGGAAGTACGAAAAAAATCAAACAGGAAGAGAGAAACAGGGCCAGTGAAAAGGACATGTCGACCACGGTCACGGTGTAAGAAGGAAAAGTGGTTCGACTCTATCCCTACTCTTGTGATCTTAAGTAGGAATTTCATATATCGTCCGATATATGCTCTGATAGTGAAACACGCGTACTATCGGTGAGATTATAATATTTATGGTACCCCCACTATTACACTTTGGTGATATGTATTACTATCACCAAAGTGTAAAAATGCGTTCGGTTTCATGCATATGTGTGCATAATCTATAGTGTATGTAATATATACTAGATAGATAAATGTGCGCATATGAAACGGAATGCAGCCGAGATAATTAGTACATTGTTAAAAAAAAAACATGAAAAAATCATTTTTTCAGATTTTTAGAATAAAAACACATCAATAATTGTTAGAAGTAAAAAAGTGTTTATTCAATATACATGTTTTACGTATTATACAATTTCGTCTCCTTCTTT
>QVOB01011223.1:0-26306 GCA_014839585.1 Pseudomyrmex concolor | reverse complement strand
TTCATTTCGTCGAGTCAATATTTTGCAGAGATCATTTTTCCGACAATATACATTTTTGAAAGAAAGAACGAATAAATTTTGATGCAATCCCTTTAAACACGAGAGAGAGAGAGAGAGAGAAAGAGAGAGAGAGAGAAATATTGACTGCAAAATTTTTCTCACTTTTTGTTCTATAAAATTTATTCTTTACGGTTCCGTGTGTCTGGTATAACCTTCTTACCACGCGCGCCTGCGGCGCCGGAAAACTTCATCCGCACGGACTTTACGCACGGCGGAAAGTGGGTTGAGTCAAATTCTCACGCCGCAAGAAGAAAAGTTGACTTAATGCATTAGGGACGAATGCCGTTGTGTGTGCGCGCGCCTTGGATTTTACTTGGGATAGGTAAGGTTTGCGATACCGCGCGGCGAAGAATCGATCCTATCGCGACTGGCTACACCAGCCAGCACGAACGTCTACCGTATGTACGTTTTATACGCATACGGACAGCTCTCTTTCGCCTGTATTATATAGAATACACCGCTAGAAAGTAAACACCAAAGTGTATCTGACGTACAAATAAAAAAAATTTTAGATAGATTTGATACACCGTACTTATACCTTTTTATTTTTTTGTTTACTCTCGTAACTCAATTTTTTAAATACAATTGCGAATATTTAAAATATATCGAACACATATAATCAACATGCAACAATTTATATTGCAGTAAGATTTTTCTATATTAATTTAATTAGTACAAAATAGTATTAGTGTATTCGATATAGAATATATTGTTAATGTACGCGTGCACGTACAATAAGTCAATATGTATTAATATTGTATGTATTGCACGTATAATTGTATAAATCTAATGGAATATGTGTTGAATAAGTAACTATGACAAAACAATATTTTATTCGCCAATTAATAATGTTTTATGCAGTATTAGAGATAAATATTGTAGTTTTTAATTCAAGCACATTGCGGAAAGTGAGATTTTTTTTCAATTTTATAAAATTCAATTTTAATTACATTAAAAATAAAAATCACACAATTAAAGTGGACTACGTGAGATATTATGATTTTGACAATTACGCACTTTGATAAAAAAAAAAAAAAAAAAAAAAAAAAAACAAACTCACTCCGTAATTTTTTACTGCTCGGGACAAAAAATCTCATCGGAAAACGACGCGACGCGTTTTAAATTTAACGTTGCATTTCATAAGTTTGTACTTCACGGAGTCCAGGCTCGAGGGCACTTTCCGCGAAACGTCGATACTCTGTGCGCGACGACGCGGATTAAGTGCCATTTCTACAGGCAACGGGTCGCGAAGTTTTACGGGTGGGTTTTTCCACCCACTCTCCCCCTTCCCCTCTGCCCCTCTCAGACAACGGAGTTTGTATTCAAAACACAAGTATCGTTTCCCTTTTCAGTGGGCGTCATTGTGCCGGCACAATTCCAATCCCGCGATAAGGAATTTTTACGATCGCGTGGATTTGTCGCTCTCTCCCTCTCTTTTTCTCTTCCCCTGTCGCCCACAATGCCCTCCCGTAATTTTTCATTAGCTTCCCGCGAATTCCGGCATCGCATCACGATCGAAATTTTGGGCTTTCATAGCTCGATAAAACGTTTGATCGGATCAATGCGGGGACCAATCGCGAACGCGCGCGGATTTACGAGCATGTTAGCAATGAATGTACCTCGAAAGAACAATAGCGAAATATTTGTAAAATACGCCAGATGCGCGTGAGTATTTTGACGCAGTAACCGAGTCTCGTGTGCCGAAAGCAAGTGCTTTCGCGATAATGATTTATCAATCTTTTTTGTTAAATTTCGCGGAAAAATCAAAATTTTGTCTCTTACCGCGCCCACCATTTCGCGTTACATTTGATGTGTGTGTGTGTGTGTATATGTGTGTGATCGACATCTTCGCGACAATGTACAGCGAAATTACGCGGAAAACGTTGGCACGAAAGAAAAAGAAAGAATGAGAGAAGAAAAAGGGAAATGGTTCGAACGACCGCGTTTGGCTCGTATCATTGAACTTTATTTCGGCGTGTGTATAAGTATACGACGGATCGGGCAATCGATGACTTTAAAGCCGCAGAACGCGACGGCGAAACCAGGTAAAACTTTTAAGAGCATCCGCGCGTTATTGTACGCACCGATGACACTGTTCCCGAGTCTCGTCTTATTTCCGCAGAGCGGATAGAGAATCGGAACGACGTCAATATCGCGAGGGAGGAAAAAGTTTTCGCGCGGATCTCGCGACAAAACTCACGCGGAAAATTACGCCAAACGTTATATAAATAGAAGCGAGGAGAAAAGTATACTTGTCGCAAGATAGAACCGGATTTATTGCTATCGTATAACCGATGGGGAAATGTCTTTGCACCGATATAAACGTGTAGACTTCACGGCCGTTCGGTGAGAAATAAACGAACATTGGTGAAGAAACTATAGCCTATCAATTTTATATATTTATATGTATATGTAAGTTGTTATTTATATGTATATGCAAGTTGTTTTTTTCTATTAATATATCTTCAATACTTATCTTATTTTTGCACTCCATGCGAGATGGAGATATTGTAGATGAGTATTACTCGCACACGGTGCGAGTACAGATAACGTACAAATACATTTTTTTGCTTAGCATAGACGTAATAGAATGTAAGAAAAAAAATTTACATTTTGTCTTGGAAGGGCAAATAGATATATGATATTTCTCTCTCGTAAAAACGATGACGCGGCCTTCCACAGAAGACAGATGCAGATAATATTGCGCGCTCTCTCTCTCTCTCTCTCTTTCTCTCGCGGCGCGTATTCGCGCGAGAAAACTTTTGCGATGTGCCTGAGCTCCTTCAAGTGCTCGGAGCAAAGTGCTCGGAACTTAATATGATAGCGCTCGGTTGGCGCTCAGACGAGCCGTGGTGCGCTCGAAGAGAGTAATATTGATCGACGGAGCAGCTTACATCGTGCCAGGACGGAGAGAGAGAAAGACAGAAAGAGCCACACACAGCGAGAGAGGGTGCGAGAAAGAGAGAGAGAGAGAGAGAGAGAGAGAGCCAGAGAGAAAGGGTGATGAGGGAGAGGGGAAGGACAAGAGGGTTGGAGGGCGAGTTGAGGAACAAGAGGGAGGGTCGCGTTGGATGATGGTGAGAGGGGGTGGTTGCCGGAGGGTTGTAGGGCTGACGCGCACCATCATGACCAAAGGGTCTCCTTTCCTCTCGATGTCGTCCGCCTCTCTCTCTCTCTCTGTCTCCCCGTCTGTTTCTCTGCCTCTCTCTTCCTCTTTTACTCGATTTCTCTCTCTCTCTTTTTCACCCTCGTACCCTCTAGTTTCGCATCTCTGTCTCTCCCGCGGTTGCTCGTTCTCCTCGTCCGCAAAGCCTGGCTCGTTTCGCACGCGACTTCACGTGAAATTCGAAACTTCGCAGTGACATTACACCGAGCGATCCACCGGACGGACGGATCGAAAACCGCAGATCGATACGCGACATAAATGGACGCGCGCGTTTCCAAACAACCGGTCGACGATCGCGGCAACGATGGAGGTTTATCGGCGTTTATTGGCGGCACGACGCGAAGAGTTTTTGGAAAAAAAAAAAGGGAAAAAAAAACCAAATGGCAATCCATGCGAAACGCGCATAAAACAGCTCATGCGACAATAATTTCGCATGCGCGACAAATTTAACGAGTGTATAGAGCTCCGAACAAATTCAGTTACGAACGAAAGGGATTATTAAAAAGGGAACACTGTATTTTAAAGTTTTTACACACCGACTGCTGCGCGGAGCAACTTTTCCGCAAAACGAACGCGAATATAATAGTATTTAATCTACGAAAAAACATTAATTATTACTATCATAAAATTCCTGCTATTTGTTGATTGATCTTTCAGTTATTATATAATTTATCTTTTACAGACGCAGAGCAAATTTTATCGGAGCTTTATAATTAATATTCGCAAATATTTTTAAATTTATTTCTGTACGAAAATCCAATTCAATTCGAACGGTGCGGTTACGTCTCAACGATAAATTCTTCCGCGAATTTCGAGTCGACCTTTTTTCAGCAAATATTTGAACGGAGATTTAATTGCGAGGATATTCAGTTGTGAAGATTAAACGATCTCGACGAATTAAGTTTCAAGAGTGTAACTGGACTAACGGAATCTCTTTTCTTTGTCAATTTTGAGACAAGATTAAATTTTTGTGTGTGTACTTCTTATTTATCTTCTCGAACTCCCGCTGCCCACTTTTCTAGCGAACAGAAAGTGTAATTATATTTATTATGAGAGACTGATACTCTCTCGCTCTTGTCGCAGTAAATGAGTGACTGTCTCGAAATTGTCCGCAGAGAATAAATAAATAATGAAATATTAATCTCTCGCGTTTTCTTATTACTGTTTTATGACATTTTTGTCGCAATATAAATTTCGCAACCTTGCAAACAAATCACAGGAGAAATTGTCGAGTTTGAACCGTCCTGTAGGTATCCTCGACTTCGCGCGGCGAGAACGAAATGCATTCCGGCAAAGTGGTTTATTCCTCGCGAATGTCAGACATCCGAGTAAAACAGGCGGAAGGAAGTCAGATCGCTTCGTCGTTCCGACGAATATGCAAGGGCGCATTCCGATGGTCATCGCCCCCCGGGTAACGTTATTTACGCCGGGGTCGTGACCGCCGGTGGAAATAGCGGCGGCCGCCCTTATCTTCACGGGAATCTTCGTGAGAAACTTGTTCACCTACTTCTTCCCTCTCTCTCCGTTCGAGAGAAAATGTTCTCGCCCCGGATGCGAACATGGTCCATCGGCAGCTGCGAGGTCGCGCCATGCGGAAAACTATCGCTCGCCGCGAGACGAGACGAGCGGAAACTTTTCAATCGAGTTTCTTGTTCGACGCGACGTCATCGTCTTCTTCCACGGCCTAGCCGGTAGTCGTCTCGTTACGTGGCTTTTTATTTTCGTTTCTCTCGTTCCCGCGGCTCGTCCGACCGGAACGGAATCGACGGCGCCGAAAGAAAACTCTCGCTGATCGCAGGAATCGCAGCGAGAGGAGAGGGGGATGAAAGCTCGGGAGAGAGATGAAACGAGCGGATTGATATCTGTGTTCGCGCGCTCTTCCGGTTGTCCATTACATATATCTATTTTTTGTCATCGCGTTACGTAATCAAAGTTCCAGCGACTTAGATGTCTGTTACATGTTTTTTTCAACAAAGCAAAAATGTTTCCTGCGCGCTTGCGAAGTTATCCGATGTCTTTCATCTACTTTTCCCGATTCCGAAGTTTTATCGGATTATGCATTACTTGCTGCGAACAATCAGAACTTGATTGTTTCAGAGAGAGAGAGAGAGAGAGAGAAGCGTCAGAATAAAATATTGAATTATATGCAATTAACGGCATTTTCAAATTGTCTGTAACGACATTTTATCAATAAAAATACAAAAGTGCGAAAAGTTAACGATAAAGCAGCGTCACGCTGCTGCGTATTTCCCGTATATTTCTCTCGATATAAAGAATAAAATGTGAAACCGCGCGCGAGGACAGGACTATTACTTCGCGAGTCCGACAACACACGATCAATAAATGCACATCTAAAAAGTAAGGACGAAATAAAATCCTCGGCAATCCACCGAGGCAATCTCGACTCGACGATCCCCGGAGATTCGGATTCGCCATAAAGCAGTTCGTTCATTCGGCGTAACAGATTAATCCATCGATGCTTCTATGTACAGCCTCTCTCTCTCTCTCTCTCTCTGTCTCTCTCTGGCTACAATAAAAAAAAAAAAACAAAATATCTTATTTAAATTATCGCGAGACTTAATTGCACGATGATCTATAGATTTTTCTCTTTCTGCTGATTCACAAACCGAACACAGTCTGACGTGTGTGTATCGAAACCGTATCCTCTTATCTCTTGCATATCGGACGCGCAATAGACCGAGGTTAATCACGGTTACATTGCGATTGAGTCTATGAACTCATTATTCCGACGATGCGCGTATCAATCGACTGGCAATCGATTGAATAATTCGACTCAGCTCGGTACGAACATTGAACACACCGACCGATATATCGTAGTCGGACTGCATTTAAACGGTTACGCAAATCGACGGAGTCGGTTCTTGAATGAGAGTGTAAATGATTAAGTGCGAAAAGGGCGGGTCGTTCTTGATCGATGTCCATCTGAATACCCATTCGATCGCTTTGCAACTCAGTGAGTGTGATGCCCGAGCATTTTCAGGTAAAGACATTATAAACGATAGGAACGAAATTATTGCAATACAAAGTGAATGTAAATTAAATAAGTAGACGCGAAGAGCACGCGAAGATTTGACAAATATCAATTTGAAGGACACTAAGAGATTCCAAGAGAGACTTTACAAAAGTTACATATACCGTTATCTTTGATTTATCGTATTGTGTCAAAAAAAAGGGGAAAAAAAGGAATAATAACGACGTTCATCGGTAAAAAAGAAATGGAACACATCGACCCTCGATTTATCTACGATCGTGGAGAACGACAGTCTCTATATCGTCGATCCGGAATGCCACCTGCGCGTGCCGTAATACATTACTTAACGGCGAGTCACGTTTTTCCTGTTCACCCGCTACATCCAGATGTGCAACGCACCGTACGTGTTCGACAAGCGCGGGCGTTGGCGCCGAGGCGCGCGGAAGACTCGTAAACTTTCATGCCGATGGCAGTAGAAGAAGTTAACGACTTCGCTACATGTACATATATATGTGTGTGTGTGTGTGTATGTGTGTGTGTGTGTGCGTTGCACGAATTACGGGTTTTGATAGAAAACATTTATTAGCGCGATACGATGCCGAGGATACGAGGAGGACGAGGCGTCGTAACATTTCGTAAAAGAGAATTCCACTTGGATCAACAACAGACTATTCGTTCTGGAGAAAGAGAGAGAGAGAGAGATACGATCTTTTCGAATAAGCTTTGTGCGCTTCGAGCGAATCGATGACGCGCGCACGCGACGTAATGACCGAATGATCGCGTTAATAACGCATTCGCGCCTCGCGTTCATTGCCTCTCTCGTCCATTTCGCACTCTCGCAAATCTTGGGACACGCGCGGACAAACGCAATTATTACATGTAATTGATCGCAGAGCGCAATCGCCGCAACGCACTGGGTTTCCCGCGGTTGTTTATTTTAGATACCTCTCCACGTGTGCTGCACCCACACTTCTCGACATGACCGAAAACGCGCGCGCGGGAAGGGGGCAACGATCGTTTGCAGGTTGCACTTTAGCTTGTGCAAGGTAAACGTCACGGGCTCCCGGTCTCCGGGAGCAAATAATTTTGATGTTACCTCCGGAACTGCAAAGAGATGGTAATGGCGGGAGAAACCGGGAGGCGGGGGAGAAGAAGGAAGACTTGAGAGACGAAGACCGCAGAAGCAGAGAGAGCGCGAAGTTTCCAGAACTGCAACCTCTGTTGCCTGTCCCGAAATATATGTTATGACGCAATGTCGACGAAACTCTGTACACACATATATATATAGAGAGAGAGAGAGAGAGAGAATGAGAGAGAGACCGCGCGCGATCGCAATATTGCTAGCTCCGGCGCGCACGAAGTGCGTCTGTAACTTATTTCCCGACTGCGTTGACTGCCGACTGTCGTGCATTCGTTATCATTCGTTTTAAATGCAAATTCGCCCGGTTGCAATCGTGCATTAACATCGCGGTGTTATATTCGTCGCAAGACGCGTTCGTCGCGTCATATGAAATTTTCAGCGGCGATTCCGAAAAAAAAAAAAAAAAACGTGGAATTTTTATCTCCATACGGAACGATTTTTGTGCGCGCAAAGTGGAAACAAAGTAAACGTTTCACCGCACATCTCCGGAAAAGATATTCGTGAAATAAATCGTGAAACATTTGTGCAAAGCGAAATCTCGCTTCTGTAATTTCCGAAAATATCAAACTGTGCGCTAATTATATTCCGAATAATTTTCTGATATTTTATTTTTATCTTCGAACGATTAAAATTTGACATGGAAAATGTTGAGAAAAATACGAATGTCTTTTTTCAGCATAATTGTTTGAAACGCATTAGAACATACTTTTACACTCAGTCCCGACAAAGTCGCGACAACAAAAAAAAAACGCGTTTGCAGTGCGTGATTTATCCCTTCCCACGCAAGAAAGTCAGAGATCGATTAACTCCCGTCCCGTCTGTTTGCCGTTTTCTTTACAGACCAGATGAGCGACATCTGCAAGAAATACTACCTGCGAGATCTCTACAGGAAGATAGACGGCGCCGTTCTTACTTCGCAAAATGAGAGGGAGCTCGATTGCACCATCACTTTCCAGACTCACAGCATCCTCCAGCGGTTCATGCTCCGATTCGATCAGCTGCAGTTAGACTGCAACGATCATCTCTACATCTACGATGGCGCGCACGCGGTCGGCAGTTACAAGGTAAGTCCGTTCGTGTGATAAGTCCATGGCGTGTGCGTTAAAGGATATTATCGCGCGCAGACCCTTCCGTTCGGCCTTCGCGAATTATCGTGCGGACGCTTTCGATAAGATGGATATCGATTCGGTTGATAACATAACGGGGAGTCCGAATTCTAGAGCAAAGAGAAAAATTTAATGACGAAGAGGAATTAAATTCAGACCGATCGAAGTCGGCCGGTAATTTTGACCGAGTCCAACTTCGAGTGTGAAATTGACCTCTGCATCTTTTTTTCTGTAAGGAAAATCGAAAAAGTGACGTGTATTAGCGTCGAAAATAGAGAATACGGTCACCTTAATTTGATTTCAAATCCCGCTCGGAATGTGTCACGTTGTGTAAATATAATTCTCGTTACTGATCAGCGAACATGTCGAAAGGTAAAAATGCGCAAAATCAAAAATACAAATTTGCACAATTTTCTACTGAATAAACAAGTTTTCGAGCTTTCAGCCGGATTTGTATAGCGCGAGTAACGCGTTGCGCGAAAAGTCAGTTTGAATAAGCGCGAGATAAGTGAGCGAACAGGCACAGCGACTAGATCGCCTCGAGACGTTGAAATCGGGGTCAAGGCGAGATCGCATAGAGCACGTATGTTGTTCTTGTGCAAAAACAAACGAAATTTATGAACGCGCAGATTTGAGTGCCAGATTATTAACTGATTTACCTTGAAGCTGCTCAACGCGAAATATCTTGACACGCGCGACATCAAAAGTTGGTGACTTTTATATTTCTTCAGTTCGCGGATATAGATTCTAAACGCTAAAGCAAAAACCAGGATAGAAAGTTCCGAGGAACAATTAACTCGCGCTCAAGATTGTGTCAAATTATATATTTAATATATATAATACACATATTAATTAGCCGAAATAGCAGACTCGTGCGTGTTTAACAGCGAGTTGATACAAACGCGTAAACGTGCTGATAACAATGGCGCGCGATAGAATATAATGAATATTATTTTTCAATTACTCCGCGATAAATTTTATTGCGGCGCGCAAGTTTCATACAGAAGTTAATTATTTAGCTGCTTAACGCTATACGGCATGAAGGTGTTTAAAGGATCAGCTGGGAGCCATTAAAACGCTGCAATTTCCACTGAAATTGCCGCGTGGCTCGTGTTTCAACTAGAAATTGCAAGCGATATTAAACGTGCTAATACACGGGTATTGTACGGGTATACGTATATACGGTCTCGCGCGCAATCGCGAGAAAACAAAAACTCACCTGCAAATGGAAATATGTACGACGCGTCGTCTCGCGTCTGAAATTATAATATTATGAAATTTTATCTCTTCCGTCGTGCGCCATCTGTGGCGAGTTATTTACGCGCGACAAAACATATTCGCGCTCTGAAATTATAACACTTTTAGACAGCAATTTATTTATTTATTTTTTTTTTTTTTTTTGATGAGAAGAGAACGTTGGTGAGAGAAATTCTTCTCTCCACGCGTTACGTTTTACGTAATTTAGTCACTCGACAAAACACGGAAAAAAGTTGAAGCACGAAGATTAATTGTTGTGCGTGTCTGCGTGTATCAATGTAAAAAAAAATAAAAAGAGAAAAAAACAATCCCTATCTTTGAGCAAAGTTGGCTGAAGCACGCCGTTTATACAAGATTTTTGTTTTCGAAGAACAAAGACATTTGAATGGAATGTTTCGAAGGGTACAAATAAATCGACACATAAAAATTCGCGCGTCGCGAAATACCATAATTTTTCAGGCCACTGTTACTATCCAAAAGATCGCAGTAAGCGTATGAATGAGTTCTTCTAAACAACAGATGTTTGAATCTAATACCACCTTAATAAATATTCATTATTTATCTCATAAAATATTCCACTACAGTTCTGCTAACTTAAATTCGTCTCATTTTGTTATTATGCGAGGCATTTGCTTCGGGCAGATGGGATATGAGAAGTGCGAGCAATTTAGAGGGATCTCTCTCGTTCCAAGATTAAGATTGCAGATTTTGTGGCGCGTGACGAAGACGACGTCAACGAGCTGAAGAAAGCTCCTCGCGGCGAACGATGTCGTTCGACGAATCGGCCATCAACGTGAGAGAAGCGTGACTGACGTTGCGCTCACGCAACGTTTTATGATTCGTCGTAAAACGATCTTTCTTCGGTTTCTCCGACGTAACGAGAAGTCAACGCACCTCTTCGACCTAATTGCCGGTCTATCGATCATAGACATTGTAAGATAATTGCGTGATGTACAACGTAATTTTTCCACATTTAGAATGAACACTGTGTTGCGAGAGAGAGAGAGAAGAAGAGAAAGGAAGAGAGAGGCGGTTCTCTCTTCCTCTCTTCGGCCGCGAGGTTGAATTTTAATGTATTCCCGGCCCCCATTATGCATTCCGAGCGTGGCCGGGACAGTGGAAACTTGCGCCATTAATCAAGATTCGTTTCTTGAGGGAAGGTTGCGAGAGAGCGGATTCAGATCCGCGCGCGCGTCCCTTGTTTCAAGTTCCTTCCTTCGATATCTTTTTTTTCTCTCTCTTCGTTTTGCAATCGAAACGAGATACGCCTCCGGCACGTCTTCATTAAACAGTACTTTCCGCAGGAACTTTCGCGAGGAGCAAGCAATTTTGTTAGGGGAAAAAAAAAACTTGTATTCTTTTGTATCTCGAATAAGTGGCAGTTCACAGCTTCCGCAACTTTGTGCGAGACCCAATCGTTTGCCCGTCTCTTATTGTTGTTGTTTCAATTATTAAGATTCGATCAAGCGCTTATAGCGTCGATGCTTTTTGCGCGCGCACTTTCGCGGAGCGGAATGTTATTTGCGTTATTTATTTTTTATTTTTTTTTTTACGAAGAGAGTCGACCGGCGCGGCGCTCTCTTTGAAAAATGAATACATTTTTTACGGTTCACTCCCGAAGTGAACATCTCGCGTGCGTGTATTCGAGCGCGGGCTGCGATGTTTATTTATTAAGCGCACTCAATTGCGCGTCCACCGGTCGTAAACAACCTTCCTCGTTCGTGCGTTCCGACAGCGGAACAAAGTGGTCGAAATGACGCGCAATTTGCGCCGCGCAAAACTACACGATCGCACGATTATTTTTGTGTCTAAACGACATTACTTGTGCTCTAAGAAATTTGTTCCATTTTGTTTGGATTGTATTTGAATTATATCTCGATTAATCGAACAGAAAAAAAAGAGGAAATGCTGCGAAAAATTTTTGCAGCAAATGATATCGTTCAATTTTTTTTCCAACATTACGTAAAATCAGCCGCGTCTTATGCTCCGAACCACCCCGTGTTTCCGCCGCGATATTCATCATTCTCGAAGCGCGCGAGGCGAATAAGTACCTACGCCTATCTCGCGCATAAGTTACGAAAAATAAACGACGTCGTAGCGCAGCCGCGTTATAGTCAGCGAAATATCTTTCTAATTTAAATTACCCCGTGTATACTTTTCGCCGCATATTATCCGCGATACGCGGCACATATATGAATTTACACGAGTTTTGTGTGTGTGTGTGTGTGTGTGTGTGTGTGTGTAGCGCACACACACATACCTGTGACGCTGCGCGTACAGATACACGCGTGTGACGCAGGGCGGAAAGCCAGAGAGCAATGCAATTTTGCATAATGGCGCTTTAACTTTAATCTTTTTTTACGACTTTCTTAATGGGCCGTTAGGCGCGCTTTTTTATTGCGAAGCTTTCTCCTTATTTTCAAATATGCTACTCATCTCTCTCTCTCTCTCTCTCTCTCTCTCTCGCCGAGAAACTTCGTTCGCTAATATATGTAATTTTAGTCGTTCTTGCGCGCCTTTACCTTTTGTGCGTCTTCGATGTTTCGCTGTTTCTTCACAGCAAAGCGATGTGTTTTGAAAACAGAGATATGTTTTATTCTATATATCGCGCCGCAACCATAGAAAATACGAGATGCATTATTCATCTCCTTTATGCGGTAACTTTTTAGCGAAAATCATAAATGTAGCAAATACGGAGTAAGTGTGAATGAAGAGGCAACTCTTCAAAGTACTAAGTAAAGTTTATTATTTCTCCCTCGCGTCGTTGCGGAGAGAAAAAGTTAGTTTTAATTTTAGAATCGCGTACTGGATGTATGATAATTCTCCTTCCCTACTTTTTTGTTTTCTTCTTTTTATCTCTCGCATATCGCGCGCGCGCGAGAGATAAAAATTCTTCGCGCAAAAAAAGGATTATCCGCACAACGCATTCCAATTGGAATAACCTGCCATTTTATTAATGCGTTTTGAATATTCAATTTGTTAACGCGTGTCTTCGGCACGTTCTCTGTGTTACGCGAATGTAATACGCGATATATATATATATATATATCTTTCGCGCGTGTAAATACAAATGCGCGGAAACGGGAGGATATTCTCTCGTTATTGTCGCGACAATGCCGCGCGATTTTAATTCTCAAATTGTGTCATCCTCTCGCGACCGCGGTCGCTAAGAACACGACCGTATTTAACGGAATCCGTTTTGATGTTTTTTATTTTTTCTCGTATTCCCGACTTGCGCGATTAATTTGCATCCCAGGACTCGGGGAAACAAACAAACGAGAACGTAGTTCTAATTTCGCAACTTGTATTATTAACTTGGCCCGCGAAGCGGCTAACTTCGTGTCGACGAAAAAGAAACGCACGTGGAAACAAAAAAATGTTCCTTAATAAAAATGTTCCGTAATCAACTCTTTATCGACGCACTTATTGTCAAATTGTGCTTTTCTTCTTTTGTTTTCAAATCAAGAAAGCAGCGCAATTATATTAAGACTCTTAGTAATTGGAAGAAAAATTAGATGTCGAACGCTTTTTATAAGGTTTTTTATCAAGCTTTTACCGTAATACATATCGAGCGAGTTGTGAGCTTGTTTATTAAACCTTCCGAGTTTCTGGAATGGCGTCTCTCTTTCGTTTTTTTCGAACGTCGAGAAGACAGATCGTCGACAGAATAAGGTCGCGGAAACAAATGGCTCTCGCGACCTATCGAAAATTGCGACAATAATATCGAGGACGCAAAACATGTGTCGCCATTAGATATGTCTGCTTTGATCGCGCGAAGCGAAGTTACACACACCCTCTTCTTGCGACTGAGGGGATAAGGCCTGGTCATTAACGGATGAACTTGTAAGCGCGCGCGAGATCCGTAAATCCGCCTGAATCCGCCAAAAGCCTCCTCCGACTGCTCTCTCTCTCTCTCTCTCTCTCTCTCTCTCTCTCTCTCTCTCTCTCTCTCTCTCTCTCTCTCTCTCTCTCTCTCTTTCTCTCTCTCTCTTTCCCGCCGGTTGTATACAAACTCCGCGCGCGAATATCTCGAGATATTGATAATGGAAGGGCGGGAGATGATCCGTGGCGTCTTCTCCGCGTTTCAACATTGAAACGCCGCTGCTAAATACCGCTCTTACTCAGTATACTGGGATATTACAGAATGCTCCTATCTCTCTCTCTCTCTCTCTCTCTCTCTCTCTCTTACTCTCTCTTATGTATATATAGCGCTTTAGATTAATCCGCGGGGTACCCCTCGAAGGCTTCATCCGGTAAAATAGAAATCCCTCGTTATTGATGTGAACCAATTTCGCCTGATTCCATGACGGAGACCGTCGTTCGGAACACAGCTGCTTGTAATAAAACGAGAAAATTATCGCGAGTATTATTACGTCGTGTATTCTTGTAGCTCACAAATAACTAAAATAATAACTAACAACTTTGAGGAAAAAATAATCAAGTTTTAATAATATGGTCGTTATTTTTCGACGGAGTTTTTCCATGATTTTTTTCAACAAAATATTGCGCTCCGCGCTGATACATGCACTCTGCGAGTTGTAAAGAGGCATCAAAATTGAACGACTAACTTTTCTGTAATGCAATTTTGTTGCATCTTTCTCTCTTCCTCTCTTTCTGTTTTTCACGTTTCTCTCGATGTTATAGCGAGAGATGTGATAATAAAACTCTCAAACTACCTCCAATATATATACACCCGAGGTCATGATGTAACGTTGTGGTGTATATTATGCAATACTATATTTTTTCGCGGTGTAAGTATCCGTCATAAAGCGGTTGTAAAAATAATTCCAGAAGACCAAACAAATTGCATATCTCACAAGTAGATAATGCGACTTGTAATCACTGCGCTTTAATTACTTGTTACGTAACGGCGAGTCAAAATATTATAAATATTTTGAAATTTTACTTTCGCACTCGATAAAAACCGTGGTACTTATATCCGACGTGCATTCGCGCGCGAGGATTTTTCGTCGATTTCCGAAAAACCGCCGTCGTGTTTTTTAACATGATCGCGCGCATATCGCGGCACATCCAACGTTGCGTTAAAACGCAACGTGTTCCTGCGCGGCGTCGGAGACGGAAAAAATTGTTTTACCGAAGCCGAAGGCAAATTTGTTCTACCTTCGTGCACGCGCGGCTTTGCCAAGGCTTTTAGTTTTCGCGTTTGCTTCCGCCGGTAGCGCCCGGTTAAGCCGCGTTTTTCTTCTCGCTCTGACCGAGCAACCTGACGGCTGCTCGGTCCAGACAAAGGCTTAAGCTTGTAGTCACGTCGGCTTCACGCTAAATTTTAGAGTGTCTTCAGCACACATACGATTTTCCATTTAGTTGTCAGACGCAAACACGACAGCTCGGAAAATCCGCGCGTTCTTACGTCGTATAGACGCCTGAAAATGTTAACAGCTTCTCGGATTAGATTTAGATTATAGTGTTTTTTTTTTACTTTGTCTCTCGTTTTGCTAAATGTGACATTTGAACAATATAATTGCGTCAAACTGTGACAAAAAAAATTTATTTTAAAAAATTTGGCTGCGTCCAAATCGTACAATTGTATTCGAAATCATAGAGACACCGTTTCGAGATTTTTAAATTGGCAAAATTTTATATCAATCGACAATTATGACGCTTATGATCATAAATTTCTTGTGTCTATAAATTTCTCTGCATTACGTGCAGTAATAAGTTACGTGCTAATTTACATGCAGTTTTTTTCGTTTTAAGTTTATTTTGATTTGAAACATGCAATAATAACGCGTACATTGAAATACGTATACCTTACGCGCTATTATTATCTTGGATTACGAGCTTTCAACGACTGTGTTACGAACGTACTTGCGAGTAGTTGACGATCTACGTAAGGGCGCGATGCGATAAAATAAAACGAGCGAACTGCAGAAAGGACGCGCGCAGCAGCCCTTCTTCTCAGCCCGGCGAATAGCGGCTGCTGAAGGATTGTTTCTCCTGCCAACTTTCTCACGTCCGCGATTGCGTCAGTGTGCGAGTAATGATAATGTCGACTTGAACTTTCTCACAGGCACGATATCGCCCTCGAGAATTTGTGCAGTGCTTACCGTGGAATTTCGCAAGTTTCCGGAAGCTGTGCAGAAGCACAACTCCTTCCTCCCTCCCTCGTCGAAACGCGACGGTCGAGACGAAAAGAAAGGGGGAGAAAGGAGGGATACCTAAGAGAGTTATCGTAAAGCGTTGCAGCGTTAAGTTGACCGAATTTATGCTAGTTGCTCCGCCGTTCTGGCCATAACCCCGACCGGTTACGTCGTGCCGATATTCCACAGTTTGCTCCGCAAACACGCAATTTTGAAAAGCACAGAATCACGAAAAGAGAGAGAGAGAGAGAGAGAGACAAAGCTTTGAATTTTGCACTTCAATAAATTATACAAAATATTCTGCAAAATTATCGCGAGACACGTGATCTCAATTAATTTTATCTAATTACACTGTCGATACCGTTACACTTCGCATTTATCGCTAGAAAGCGACGTGCGATTCCGCTGAATCGCGCGATCTGAAAGCTCGACGTGACCAAAGACGTAAACACATATCACACAGTGTTATCTAATTTTCATTAAAAATATTACGAAGTTTTTTGAGACACACACAAACATACGATTGTGCGAGTAAATGCTGACTTCTCTTTATCAGAATAAAACACATAGTAGCTTTATCTCATATTTTTTGTTGCTATTACATACGACGCTGTTGAAAAACAAAATATTATCGATAATTTGAAAAAATTCCACGTAAGCAAAACTGTAAAAAACAACTTCTATTTCACTCGCGTTGTTTTAGTCAGATTATTTACTTTTTTAGCGCGACAAATAATTTCAGTTTAATTTTCTCAAAATGTTGCCTGCATACACGCGACAGGGATATTTCGTAACTTGTTTATCCAGTTTTCCTCTATTTTGCTATAATTTTCATTCGCGATGAAAACTCTATGAGAAAACTGCTGCAGCACTTAGCGTGTGTAATATTACGATTTGTTTACATTACAAAATTTTTATTACTTATTTTCAGTTAACATTAGTTTCATCTGTTTATTCGCGAATATATAAACGAGAAACTCCGCCTGGATATTTTCAACTCTACACATTTTTTTTTCCCCGCGCTCATTCGATAAATCGTTACTCGGTTATATTTGCTATTAAAAACTAAATCGCGGTAACTATACGCGCGCGACGAAAAAGCAGCTTATCCGCCCCCGAAAACGACAGAGATCGCGAAATCTTCGCGTCAAAAAAAACTTTAAGGTGTCCGACAGCCGTCTTCTTCTTCGAGCTTTATCATCTCGTTAATAATTCAAGTTGTTTATTTTCTGCTTTTTTTTTTTTTTTTTTTTTTTTTTGTGATCATATTGTATTTCTAACTTATGAAAAATTATTTTATAAGTTACATTGTGTGTGGTTTTTTGTCTTCATAATTATTACGAATAAATGAGAATCAAATAACATGTAAAATGCACCGGATATCTTTCAAAGCTTCTGATTCAAATTTCTTTCATTAACGTTATTTGTCTTTCACCCGCGAAATATCCCGTTTCCAAACACGGAAATTACGTCGTGTTCTTTACCTGTTAATTAAGAGTCTCGTAAACGTCGGAAGCAAAAAATGTATCGAATTTGCGAATAAACGTGCCAATTCAAGAGTCGTCTCGCGATTAATAAAAGCCCGAATTGCTATTTCACATTCACGTTAAGCGAACTACAATGTAACGAAGAAGCAGGAGAATTCTGTTCATCTTTTATTAACTTTTCGGTTGTGCAAATATAATTTACATACATTGGTACACACATGGCGCGCGAACATACCTAATGTACCATGTTAACGCACTTCGTTTGCTCGAACACACGCACGGACATCTCATTGAATCCCGAGTGAAGAACGAGAGACAAATTTCAACGCGCGCTCGCGAACGTGATTGAGGCAATTGACCTTAAACCCAGGATTCCTCTTTATCTCAAGGTGATAATTCCACCATCTTTGATCTGCTCGCAAAATCAGGTCGTTGTTAATCCGATATTTTATACGAAGCGGAGACGAGTCGTGTTCAAAAGAGAGCTTCGCGTTCGCGATAAGATCGCTGATTCGAAAAGCGCGTTTCTCGAGGGGGGTCACGAATTTACATTCGCCCTCGTAGAAATATCCGATCCGCAGGATCGATAAATCCTGTAGTCGAGAGAGGACGACCGAGATTGAGTCATTAGTTACGAGGATAAGACTAATGACCCGATCCCCTCGAACGCGATAAATCAGTTTCCCGAGCGAGTGAACTTATTCGGCTTACATCGGCTCCGCGCTATGTAACCGAGCGTAATGGCGAACACATATTCGGAGGGAAGAAGGGATGAGGGAACGAGGTAACGTACTGTGGCCAGGCCGCAACGGCGTATACCGGTCGGCCGGGTAACGCGTGTAGTAAATTCGCAGTTATGAGCTGGTTCTTACGACTGCTCTAACCGCCCGGTGATTTATGCGCCCGTACACGAGCGACGCGATAACGCGATTAATAACGTTGCGTCCATTAACGATGATGCAAGTTTCGTATTGGGCGAACGCATATCTCGCGCGCGCGGTCGATTCTTTCTTCAAATTCGGGACAACCGATTGTATCTGTGCCGGCAACTTTTCGCGCGCTCGAAAAAATTATTCGACACTCTCCGTTTCTTACGATTCGGAAAGTGGTTCGTTGCTAACACGATAATCGAAACGATGTTATCGATGAAAAACAAGTATTTCGGCCATAATGAAGTTTACATGTTTTTTTAATTTCGCACGTTCCCTCGCGATTCATTATCTTGACAAGAGGAAGATTCACGAGTGCGATATGTCGAATCGTGTTTACTTTTTCATGTTGCCGATGTCGCGAATTTTCGGCTTGCAAACGTACTCGCTATGTACGAACGTAATTTTCTTCAAATACACAATGTAAAACGCTAAAAACAAATTAATATAATAAATTGAGAATATTTGGAAAATTAATTTTACATATAGTGTTTGAAATATTCGTGATTCCAATAATATAATAAACATACGCGAATGCTCACTCCTAACTCGAAGAATTAATTATGAAACTTATGTAACCGCGACATACACAACTTCATTTTAACCTGTTATGTGAGAAATAAATTATTCCTTTCCTGAGAATGTGTGTGCGCGCCTGGCTTATTGTGTACAAACGGATTACGCAAAATGTTTCTGTAAATTCCGGTTTGTGTGTGTTTAAAACAGAAATTAAAATTATCTCCTCATCAATATATATGCGTACACGTAACTGTATGGTATTAGTTTTCTAATTATTTTTTTTTTATCACACCATTAGTCTGTACTTTTCCATTTCGATTAGACGGGGAGAGCTCATTCGAATGTTTGTCTCGTCGAGAGATTATTTCCTGTGTGTATAACCGATGAATATCTATTCTATACGTGAGGATGATATCGATCGAGCAGTTTGCCTTGAGAATTGCCTTTTGTAACTATCAACGAGTTTGAATATTCTACGTACTTCTTCTTGCGCACACTCGTGTCGGATCCCTGAAGGTGTCTGATTGTACGCCGACATTGTTGATTCAACAGAAAATTAACCAGTAATAACACCTCTTACGCAAGGTTTGTGCGGAACTGACATCGACGGAGATGATAATCGACGGATTGATGAGTTTGCCGAAAAACGTCAACCTGTCACTGTTCGCGGAAACGTTTCGTTACAAAGGAACGAAAATTATTCATTTTGTAAACTTTGCAGGGGAAATCGACCGACTCTCGAAATCGTATAATTAAATTTAAATGTAAAAGTTTGCAATTTGCAGAGAGTATCCTTGAGCGAATAGCTAAACAGGGATTTTATTTGTCTACAGGACTACAGGTAAATGCAAGATAATTTATTCCCTCGCCGCCAGTTAATTAATTCCTGACATATGGGATATTATATATGCATATTGCATATATTATATTATATTATAATAACTGCCGCGAAGTTTGTTTTTTGATTGCATCTTTAACGCACAATTACACGCCGGCACGTAATAAGAATCGTTCAATTTTGAAACTCGCCGTTTTATAACGTGGACCATTACGCGCTTACAAGATTAAAACATCTTTCAGATAATTCCTACGGATAATTCGATTGAACTTATCGCCGCTACGTTCCTTTAATTTTAATCCATTAGTTCTTTCGTAGCTTTCCCTCAACGTGCGTTTTCCTTCTCTCAATTCATTCGCGCGATTCCACAATACGCGCATATATTTTATCTCTTACTCGGCCGCTTATCTCATTGTTTCTTTTGTTTCTCCTCGCATACACTCACGTGCCTGTGTATTTTCCTTCTCTCACGTTTGCACAACAATCTTCACTTTTGATTGGTATTTTCTCTCGAGATTATATTCTCTTCGAATCAGCAATCACGATCGTATACGATCGTATAAATAGTGTAACGCGGATGTTAAGCTCGATAGAAGTTGTTGTACGAGCGCTCGATTATGTCACTTCGTCGCTCTCTTCGGATACACATCTACCTGGCGTTTGTCGTCGCTATTGCGGCGGTTGACGCCGGCACAGGTAAGTTGTGAATATTTAATTTTATCCTATGACTCTACGTGTCATTTATTTGTCTTTGAGCGAGGTTATTAAAATTTTATAAATAGAAGAAAACAACTTCTTATTAAGCAAAAAAAAAACGCTGCTAATCGCGCGACTAGACACGTCGAAAGGGTGTACAACCCAAAGGATGTACAACTCAAAACTTCCGAATTTTATATTTTTACATGATTTATATGTGACTTTTTCGCGAAGATGCGTGCGACAAGACGAAATGCCGGGGCCCGTTGGAGTATTACAGGGTGCTCGGTTGCGAGCCGGTATACGGCAAAGAAGATGATTGCTGCCCGATAAAGTACAACTGCGACAGTGTGAGAGCGAGAGCTAAGAACAAATGTTACGTCAACGGTAACGAGTACGACGTAGGCGAGAAGCTCAAACCCGAAGACTCGAATCCTTGCGATTTCGACTGCGCCTGCCAAGAATACAACGGGATGTAAGTTTACAACCAATTCGCGAAACACGTACCTACCGCTGCACAACAACGTTTGCTAAATGCTCGCGTGATGTTAAACTCGCGAGAAAAAGAGAGAAAAAAAAGAAAGAAAACAGAAGAAAATGCGAGAGAACCACCACCCATTATGAAAACAAACTCCGGGTTTTTTAATCGCCGTGTAAAAACTCTCCATCCCTTCCGTGTATTTTTCCGTGTTGTTTTTCGCGCGATTTTACACACGGCAATCATGAATATTTAATATACGCACAGGCCATCATCCCGCGCGTTCGGCGCATTTTCTTTCGATATTATGAAAGATTCATGTACGACGCCACGTTATTCAAATTACGTCACATTTTCTCGCACGCGTCGACGGTTCGGGATTATTCTGTCATATGGTAACATATGTCATGTACACACGCGCGCACAGATGTGTGCGGATGTAATTCGCGTCGCGCGCGAGATTTCTTTGCATTAGTAGAAAATATAATATTGTTCAACGCGAATGTTTGACGGCTATTTGACGCGATTTCCCGCACAAAAGTAATGTTTAGACTACGCTTGTGTATGTTCTTCGTTAATCAAAAACTCAATTTTAGTACAAACTACTTGATGCTGAACGAAAAAATATTGTATATTTATTTTGTGCGCCGATCTCTTGTTGAAAATTATTGATCGTAATTTAATTTAAAAAAAAATCATATCTTTTTTTAGCGCGTCGTTTATCTGCGCCGGCACTGATTGCGTTTTCACACCTTTAGAACCTAATTGTTTCCAACGACCCAACCCGTCACTATGTTGCGGTGGAAATGAAAAAGTTTGCCGTAAGCGCATTTCTTTCTCTAACGACTGAAGTAAGAAAAAATTAAAACTTGGATGTTTGTGTTTATAGAATAATTTTTTTTTTTTTAAGTCAAAAATAATGAGGAGAGAGCTACTTGCGTTGTGGACGGAATTACGTACAAAGATGGCGAATATTTCGAGATAAAGAATGAAACGGATATGACGTGCGTTTGCCGACCGGGTTACGAAGGTACGCGGAGAGTAGTGCTAATTGTTTCTTGTGCATTCAACTATTTCCATGTGTATATTCCATGTGTATACTTTAGAATACACTTTTAACTCTTACTGTCTCGATTCCGATCAAAAAAAGTTTGCGTTTTCAGGCAAAAACGTCGAACCTTTCTGCCACAAGCATAATCGTCCGTACTGTAGTCCCGGATTTTACAATTCCGACGTTATTCATCAAAATTGCGCTCCTATTTTCTATGACGATCAACCGCCCCAAACCAGCTGCAGCGTGGTTACGAGATGCCGTGAGTTTACGAAAACAATTTCGAGTATTTATCGCGTTACACATTTTAACGCGTTACGGTAACAAATTTAATAAAATTTAATAAAATTTAAATAATCAAAATAAAATTTAAATTTTACAGAAGAGGAAAACGACACTGTCATTCACAATCACGATTTAAAATCTGGAGAAGCTCTGGACGGTACGTTTATTTTCAAACGAAGCTTTAATTTCTCACGCATTTCTTCGCGCGCGAATTAATTAAGAAAATCGAACGAAACGAGTTGTGTTAATATTCGAGAAAAACTACAATCGATAATTCTTGAACTTCAATCGTTTCAGAGAAGAACGTGTGTTTATTCGGCAATCTGACGATGCATCTTGGCGACGAGATTAGCCAGAGCTTGCAATATTTCTGCATTAAGTGCGTTTGCGAAGTGCCGCCTATTCCCACCTGCCAACATTTATCGGCCAAAGAGTGCGATTACCCGAAACTTCCCCCAATTATACTATTTTGAAATATCTGTGATACTATGACATGCATTTTTCTCTGTTGGAGATTTTCCGCAACGAAATTGTTGATTAATCGTCGGAACTTCGAAAAACAATGTTGCGAGAAAAATGCAAAGATAGAAACTCAAACCACAATCGATAATATTTTTCGCCACCAAATGATGTACAATTTCAATGGTAAAATTTTAAATAAAGCAATATATTCTCTCTACAAAGTTTAGTCGGTTTTATTTTGATATTTATTATCCACACTGTGTTTCTTTTTTTTTTTATCGTTTATTTAAATGTTTCTTCGTTTCTCTTCACGAGTCTCCCGCTTAATTGGTTTCGACTATCACAGGCGCGTCTTCCATTTCTCAGAAACATCCTCTTTCACTCTCTCATCTTGTTTCTCTCGCGTGTACGCGATGGAACGCGTATGTATTATTCCCCTTCTCCCGAAAATGACGTTTCAACACTTCGTCTCTGTTGTTCACTAGTTCTCTTTCTTTCTTTCTCTCTCTCGGATCCCTTCCAGGACCAGACGGTCACGGTGTCCAACTATAAATGACGCAGCGCGGACACTAAGACCAGCGAAGTTTTCTTTCACACGTTGATCATGACGCTTCGCGGCTCACGTTCTCTCATTCGGATGTACGCCTGTGTGGCGCTCGTCGCTGCCACGGTCGCGATCGGCCAAGGTGAGTGTCGACGAAGGACGGAGAAAACGATATTCGCGAACAGAGAATCTGATAAAAAAACGAAGAAAAAACACGCGCGACTGATCATTCCGATAATAAAATGATGATGATGATCTGAATATTTCAATTTTATTTGCGCGCAATATTTCAATTTTATTAGCTGGTCCGTGCGAAAAATAATTACAAAATTATCTCGGATGATAATTAGTTTTTGGTTCTTTTCTTTTTTTTTGGTTTTAATTTGTACCAAACTCTCTCCTTTATTGGCTTCATGAATAATTCCGCCTCTCGCGCGTGTCGCTTACTCGCCGGAATTACTCGTTTGTTACGTAAATCCACGCTTTAAATTCCGATAACGGGAAGCGCTGATTTATTTAGGCTTTAATGTTTATTTTGATCGGAACCGATTGACTTATCAACCGCCTTTGGTTCTTTATTGCGAAGAAACGTGCGACAAAACGAAATGCCCGGGACCGTTGGCGTATTACAAGGCGCTTGGCTGTAAACCGGTGTACGAAAAGGAAAATGATTGCTGCGCGACGAGATACAATTGCGATCATCTGTACGAACGATCTAAGGACAAGTGTTATGTCAACGGCAAAACGTACGAGATTGGCGAGTCGCTCAAAGACGAAGACGCGAATCCCTGTGACATGGCATGCGTCTGCACTCAACGCGGACACAATGACATGTAAGCGCATACGGCTTTGTAACATCGAGCTTTTTGTTTTAATAAGTTATATCGTTTTACTCACTTATGTCGAGATAATTCGCGGAAGTTTTAATTCTCGTTTGTTTTTGAATCACGCAATTTCGCCGGACAGCGCTACGTTCAATTGCGCCGTGGTCGATTGTTTCAACGGATTTGCTCTCAAGGAAGGATGCTACATAAAGCACTCCCTGACAGAATGTTGTGCTCATGAGGAAATATGTCGTAAGTACATTAATGTTTTTTTTTCTTCAATATCTTATTTCTTAAACTCGAAAGTAATTGCATAAAGTTAACTGTGTATTTTTTAGCGGAAAAACCCGAGAACAGAGCCACCTGCGAAGTAGACGGAAAAATTTATAAGGACGGAGAATACTTCTCTGTGGAGAGCGATCCGGAACTAAACTGTATATGCCAACCTGGTTACGAAGGTAAAGACCGTGTGTAACTTCGAAAAATTACACATACGTTGCTTCGAACGTTTTGACATATTAGTCACTTTATTATTTTACGATAAATATAATCAAGTTTTTTTTTTCAGGAAAAAATGTCGAACCCTTCTGCGTGAGACCGAAACGTCCATATTGCAGTCCGGATTTCCGTGACGCGAGCAACATTTTCAGCAAGTGCGCGCCGGTTTATTATCCCGGTCAGTCGCCGCAAACTGATTGCGGCATATCTTCGAGATGTCGTAAGTTTCTGAAATACCGCGTTTTTCGCGCGAATAGTTCGTTTTCTAATTCGCAATTCTCTCGGTTTATTTTCTTTTTCAGAAAACAACAACGACCGAGTTATTCAAGCCAACCATGATTTGAAGTCTGGCGAAGCTTCCGGTAACATCATTAATTTAATTAATGACGATAACTTAATTTCTTCCGAATTACTTTCGTTTTTTTTTAACTGAGTCTTTTATTCAATTCAATAGCTGTTTGTCGATCTTTTTACTTAAATCTTTTCAATACTTTCGATTACTTTTATTGGATATACTGATGTACATGTACATTTATTTATTTACGATTTAATTTAGAGAAGAGCAAACACATTTAATTCGAGATATAAATGCGAATATGCGTATTCAGCGATGCTAATTACGACTACGCTTTGAATGGCACATAATGAGAGTTAATTGCGAGCTAGAGAGAAAGAGAGCAACACTCAAACCAATGTCTGCCGCAATCCTATAAAGTGATAATTAATTTAGTCATTGATTTGATTTCTACAAAGCGCGCATGAAATTGTGTCATGTATATTAGTTAACGCGCTATTGATAACCTTAACGAGTTATGTAAGCACTCGATCTTCGTAAATATTTGTCACGCATCTCTTCTTCGTTCTTTTTCTCTTTCTCTCTCTCTCTTTGAAGATATTTTTTTCTCATAAATTAAATCGTGTTTTGATTTGCGATGCGCAAAAGTTACATAATTCGTTTAATTAAAAATTCATCTTTTTTTTTAGATGAAAACGTTTGTCACTTCGGCAACATGACTATGCACCGTGGCGATGAACTGAATCAAGCTACCGATTATAGCTCCGTGTGCGTCAAATGTGTCTGCGAGGTGCCACCCTTACCCACCTGTCAACAATTACCAGACAACGAGTGCGATGTCACAAACCATCCGCCTTTCCCACTTTCTTAACGCTTTTCTTGAAACTGTGATAATACGATCATTACCTTTGTTATTCCCACTCAAATTCTTGTAATAAAAATAATACGTGTAAATGTATAAAAAACTTAAATATTCATATTATTACGTTGACAATATTACGCTCGATCGACCGCAATATCTCAAATGTTTACGCGCGTTATCTCCATCAAAAAGTCTCTTATCTGCAACCTTTTTCGCTTTTGATTTTTTCACCGTGCTGTGTAACACACATACACACGGAAAAAAAGTTTTGCTATCATATAGTCAGCAAGAAAATTTTGCCGAGTTCACTGAATATTTTTGTTTCATCAACAAGACATTTTGTTGGCAAGATAAAATATTTAATGGACCTAGCAAATTTTTCTTGTTGACTGCAATATGTAACTAATCTTTTTGCTACTCTTTAGGAAACCTTTTTTTAGTGTTTTTTTTCTTCTCTCTCTCTCTCTCTCTCTCTCTCTTTCTCGATGTATAAATGTTTCTAATTTAATAAACTAATATGTGGCAAACAAATTATATTTTTGTTTTTATTATTACGTAGGGGAGACTGAGGTGGGTTGAAACAATTTTTACATTTTTTATCATAACTATCTTAAATTTAATGTTAGGATTATGAGTTTTTGTTTTTTATAAACTTTCATTCATCCTTTATTTATTCTTAAAAACAAAACATTCCAATCTTGTAACTAGTTCTTAA
>QVOB01011222.1:0-31943 GCA_014839585.1 Pseudomyrmex concolor | reverse complement strand
AACAAATTTTGTTAAATCCAAAGAAATTGATTTCTTTGGAATAATTTCATTGGAAATTTGTTAAATCTAAAGAAACCGTTCTCTCTGTGTGGCGGCGCGGAACGTCCTATCATTTCTGTCACACGTTCATATCTTTCTCATCCTCTTTCATATAGGCGATAACATCTAGGAGATGCGATAGCAACACGAGTTTGTGCTGTCACGGGGTGCCGTTGTTCTAGAGACATTCGCGCGCGCGCACACACACGCGCACCGAAAAAGCAGCCGATCTATTCCCCCGACGAAAATGGAAGTGGCACTCACGTCGCGCGTTATACTCGGGCAAGTAGCCTGACAGGCGGCGGCGTTATCGATATCCCTGTCTTTTGTACCGTCACGAAGACATCTTCCCGATAGCAATATCGTTGTACTTCCGATGGCGAGGACAGACCCATTTTGTATTTGGGTCAAACGTAATGTGCGTGAAAAAAAAAAAAGGAAAACAACGGAGCGGAACGAGCGATGAGAGTCGAGGAAAATCTGTCCGTTGTCGGTTCTTATCTTTCTTCCGGGATTGTGATCGTTTTCTAGGTCGCGATGAGGGGAATACTTCGAAGTAACAAGTACGAGGAAACGTCTATATAGTGGTGTTTAATGATTTGGAAAAGTTATCTTCGAATCAACTCCTCAAGTCGACCACTTCACAGTGATTCAGAAACTTTGAAATCTCATCAATTTTATCACGTCTTGGATTTCAATTTCCTCCGTCAGTTCTGCCAAAAATATTAATATTTTAATATTTTTTATTATAATATTTTATTTTTTATTTTATTTTAATATTTTTTTTGCAACCTTGTTTTGTAAAATTAGAAATGTCTCTCTGTGATTGCCAAGAATCAGAACTTTTTAACGTAAATAAAATTTAATTTAATTAGCATGAGAAAACTCAAATAATTTTATTATATTAAATATTTTTACGCGCGTCTACTTATTTTGATTTCAACAGGCGATATCCGTAGTATCCGCGAAATAAATAATGCTTTGCATAAAAATGATGAACCGTGTGCTTTCCCACATTTCTAACGACATAATGCCGAATTCGTACACGTTCCGTACACGTTCTCCGTGGTCGATATTACGAATTCCATGAGCGGTACTGTGTGAAGCTCGATGAAAGAAAAGTGATCACAATGGCCGTCACGAGTTGCGGTGTGCCACGGATACTCGAACTCTGAGTCACTCGACTACTCACTCGCTCTTGCTCCCGGCCGGGATTGCATTGTGATCTTTCACCTAGCAGCCCATTGGTTCCCAAACTGGACACGCAACGAGCATCACAAATGAGACGAATATAAGAGTAAAACTTCAAGAGAACACATTGTCGAAAATCTTGACACAAGTCTCTCTTACTTGAAAAATTTTCTAACAGCGCGAATCGCACGGTAAAGACAAATTTGTCGTTTACGTATCTCAAATATCTTGGAAACAAAAAATTACATTAAAAAAACATTAAAAGATTATGTAACATAAATTATTTCAACTATAAATATTTTTAAAAACAAATATTTTTACAATTTTGACTTAATCTAAAACTCTAAAGCAACATATTAGCGAAAGTTTGTGAACCTCTGTGCTAACGGCTTTAAAGTTGTGAGGCGGCGATTCCCTGCCGGGTTCATATGAAGGAAAGAACGAGAAACACCGCTCCTGATCGAGAATAATACTTCGTAGTCATCGATCTGCGTTTCATCATGCGAATCTACAGCAGACTAATGAAGCCCGACCAACCACAACGATCCATCAAATCCGCAAAATAATTTTCCCCCTCCCCTCTCCTAAAAAAACACATTTGCAAATACACGTGTAAATATATTGTTCATGCAATCGGTTGAAAGCAGGTTTTAAACTTTTTCAACCTATAACTTGTATCGATTTCATTAGGAAGAAGCCACGAAGAGCTTCGGCGTTTCGGAAAAAGCAAACGTACGGCCTTGCATCTCGCGTTTTTCATCGCGGCGATTACAGTCGCGAAGAATGCGTGACGTTCGTTCAGAAATCGCTCTCTATTGGGAAAGCGCGAGAGAGAAAGAGAGAGAGAACGATGTCGTCGAGAGAGAAATCAGTTCGTACGATGATCACACAGCAGCGTAAGTATATGTGTATACGCACATTTTGCAAATCGACGAAAGCGTGCGCGATCTTGGCGCGCAGCCGAGATAAACAGATCTGTTTGGCAATCAAATCGTGAAAATCCATATTTCGGTAAAATTGAGTTGTGTTAGAGACGTTCTCGTTTTCTTTACATCGACGAAATCGACGTCTGGTCTAAATCCGTCATTTTTCTTTGCGCAAACTGAACAGAAGAAATTTATTCGACATCCGACAGAACGAGAAAACTTATTTTTTTTTTTTTTTTTTTTTTTTTTTTTAGTTAATCATATAAATAGTACAGAACACAATTCGAATCTTTTCTCCTTATCTTTTTGTTGAGTAAAAATATAGATTTTTATTAACAAATTCTGTCTTCAACGAAAAGAAGCGATTGCTTGTTCCACGCGATAATAAAAATTACCTTATTATCATTAATAATACTTAAATTACCATTGTTAAATATAATATCCACGCTTGTGCGCAAAACAGATACATATTTCACCGATTTATCGTCGCTCTTTGTTCACCGAACTGCGATTCGCAGTTAACGGCAAACTATGCGGCTACAAATATATATACGGATCTGATCTACTTTCAAGAGAGAAAAAAGAAAGAGAGAGAAAGAAAAAGAGAGAAAAAAAGAAATAAAGAGAGGATACATTATATACAGATCTGCGAACAGGCAGATTCACGTAACGGCAATATATACAACGGCAAAGAAGAGAAGAAGAGAATATAAATATAGAACATGTAAACGCATTTAAAACTTTGATGCGTATATCATTAGCGTCAGTTCTTTTTCAAACCTGCCATAAGCCGAGTATCTTATGTCACATGAGATCGAGCGAGCGCGGTTGTATCGCTATGCAGACTCGGGGAGCTGCATAATGCACGCTGGTTGCATCAGTTTCGCTCCACGTGCGCGCATTAAAGCTTCACCCCTTCCCCCTTCCCTCCCCGACGACGAAATTGGTGAAATAATTTATACACTTACTCCATAGCGCGGTTATATAAAAACGACGACGAATAAATCAAACTATTGCACAAAGAAATTCGTATCTTGAATTGAAACGTTCTATTGAGAAACAAAGCCGCAATTATAAGCCCGAGTTCTAATCGAAATATAAGCGCAAATAGAAAACCAGTAGTCTCAAACAATTATGATTGTTAGCATAAATTATTATTACATTATGGCAATTATGTGATAATACGTCATTAACTTAATGAATTGTAGTCGCGTATCTGTGTAGTAGCATCAGTACAGGCTCTTGACGAGCAATAATATGACCAATTATATACGTTGCTTGAGAGTTTCACAAATTAAAATTGTAATTCAAATTTAAAAAAAAAAAAAAAAAAAAACAGCATTATTACGATTATTGTTCGCTTAAAAAGTGTTTTACGACGAGAAAGAAACAAGGAGAAACGAAGAACTGGAAAAAACCCGTTGCCTTTACTCGATTCGCCTGTTACATACGTTATCTGTGTTGTTGTTGTTGCGTGGGATAAAATACGTCGCATCGGTATTCATTAAAACAAAACATTAAGAGCGTATTAAGAATATCGCTTCGATATTAATAAATTTCTCGGTATATTACTCGCGCACGGGAAACTTGGCTCGCGCTCGTTACTATCTCTCAATCTCTCTCTCTCTCTCTCTCTCTCTCTCTTGAGTGTATTTATAGACGGCGACGGCGGAGCCGCCTTTAATTAGTATTATCGAAGTAAACAATATTTATCGGCGAGAGAAAATCGTACCTTCGTTATCGTTCGCCGAGCGATCCCACGAGGCGCATTGTCCGGTTCTTGCGGGTCAGCTGTGTGCGAGGAGCTCTCGCGGCGCGACTGAGATATCTAATTTTAGCGCACTCTCCGCGCAGTCAGTGTCAGATAGCTTAGCGCACACTCGCGACCGCTCGCAGCAACCGTATACACTCGCGGATTCTTTCTCTCCCAACTGTCTTCTCTCCGTTCGAAAAGTCACTTCACCTCGCGCGAAACACCGAGAGTATATACGCGATAAAAATAAAATTCTACATTAAATGACGGTAACGCGCTCCGAAACAAGAGCTAAGAGTCTTCGCGCACGAGAGAAACGCGCCACGCGAGCGCCGAGCGGCAACTATTCCGATTTCTTCGGCGCGCTCATCGAAGAGGGAGGTTATTCCCCGAGGGGTGACGAAGAAGCCCGAGAGAGCGCAACGGCGGTGGATTCTGGTCACCTGATCGCTGTCTGTCGCGAGCGCGCGCGCGCGCGCATGCAACTTACTGCTCCTCTCTGTTTTTCTGTCTCTTTCCGTCCGCCACCCTCCGATAAAAAAAAACACAGCACGTTTTCTGGAATCTTCACCCCAGTGTCACACGTGTTCGTTCACAAAAATCTCGTTCGGCTCCGATTTGTCAGCGAAATAACTCGACCAACAGTCACAAGTGTCTCTTTAAACGCCTACACGTATATATATATATATATGTATGTTCTCCCGAACTACACTCTAGCAAGGTAATAACGCGCGCGCGCGCGCGGAACGAAGACACAATAGGGTGCGCGGTCTTCGGGCATCTGAGCGTCGATGCGGGATCTGGTCTCTCGCTTGGCGACCTTTTCCGCCGGCGCCGACGCGCGCCGCCAATCACATCTCACTTTCGTTCCCCACTCGCGTCGGTCACAGTCCAATAGCGAACTCGCGTGCATACGGACAGACACCTATACACGGCAACACGCTCGGCTTTCTTCTTCCGTCAAGGCGAGCCCCCCTCGCGGTGTCCAACCCCGCATCGCTCTTTCTCTTCTGGCGGGGCTTCACGCCGAGATATTTGAAAGTAAGCGCGCGCGCACGCGGATCCGGCACACGGTCGATCGGTCTCGAGGCGTGATTTATCGCGGGAGAACTCGAATGCGCGCGGATATCAGAGTGAATGCGCCGTTAACAACAAATACGCGAAAGGGGTCAAACGTGAAGGGTCTGTTCGTTCGTCCGTCTGTCTCGCTTTCTAAAAATTAGCGACACCGATGGCAGACGGGTGCGCCGCGGCAATTTATCGATCAGTCGTTTCCAACTTAACGCGAAGCACACGGATCTGAGAGAGATGCCGCGGTATATATGTATATATATGTATACAGACCGTATAATAAATGGTATGGATAGGCAAATGTATCTCACGTCCTGAAAGAGTAATCGGATTGATTGCGCGCTAGTTTATTCATCGCTTCTATATTATTTGCGCAAAAGGAACGCACGACTGGCGCTGCCGGATCGGATTTTAAAATTAAATTCTCGCTCTTTATTGCGCAACCGCGCAATTCCAAGATTAATTATGCTATTATGTGTTTGCGCAAGAGAGTCGCGCATGGGAAAGGAAAGCGTTCTAATGGAGCATCGAGACGGATATTACTATAGATGGCTCTCACACGTTTCACCGATGTATTCGGTTTTAAAAAACAAACGGGTTTTAATTTCAAAGAACTGATACAAAACGAAACGGTGCGAAGGAAATACGTTTGGTTTTATCTACGAACCGATTGTGTACGGGATGCAACAAAAAAATATTCTTTATCTTGTTATTGCTCGCGACGGCCATGTGGTCAATACTGAACGCAACGTATTTCAATGGACAAAGAGAGTGTATTTTACGGTAGAAAAAAAATTGTGATAAATCGTTTATCGCCGCCAAGTGTGTTTGATTTCCGTCGATATTGAGCGGCAAATAGATAAAAATTGTCCGCGTAAATCTGCTCGAGATTATTTTATCTCAACATATGTATGAATCATATTTTTTTTCTCAAATGTGAATTTAGATTTATTAAATTTGCTAGCGCGAATAATCGCAATTTACGCACTATTATCTAAAAAAAAAGATCGAAACGTAAAAATGCGTTAATTTTTTTCTAATACTAATTTTACAAAACAGTTTAACATATTTTTCAAAAAGTAATTAAAGAATCGTGACTGAATCTATTAATTTCTTTCTCATTTTCGAGATTAAATAATTTCGCGAAGCAAAATTACTTTTCAACCAAGATTAGAGATTTCAACGTAATTATACACGTAAAATGTAAAGGTAGTCATCAGTTTCACCAATTACACGCGCGCGACGATTTCATTAATGCGGCGATTTTGCGACGAGTAATTACCACGCATTTTCACTCGTTACGCAATTTCACGGAAATTGTACACATGTGCCGACTGTGTGTCATCTCGAAAACTAACGTGACGTGCGAGATCGCAAATACTCCGGATTATTCTCGATCGATGATCCAACATCGCTAATGATCCGAATCCAATTTTCCCCGGGTCGTCGTCATTCGTTCGTATATCGTTTGCGAGCGCGCCGGGTCGGCCCGTGCGTGCGCTATATACGCGTACACGTGAGAATATTGATTCCACCGCGTCAGCTGCTTGCTTGCTTGTCCGCTCTTGCTTGCTTGTGCTCGTCGCGGCTTGGTTACCCTGTACCCGCATTCTAACCTACATTCACGTGCTACACCACGCGCGCGAGCAAGTTACCGATCCCGAGAGAGGATATCTCCGTTCCCCAGCGCCTGCTTTCCCGATGTACCGGATTTGCCAAAGAGCCGGATATACTCATTCGCCTGCAATTTGACTCTTTTAGACGCCGAACTGTTAATTAACTTTCCTCCCGTCGATACGATGACCGCAAGATTGTAAGAATCTCCGCACCTTTTACCCCGAAATTATGTAAATAGATAAATAACATTCGAACTTAGAATTAAGATCAATCTCTTTACGAGCCTATATGTTGGTGCAATTATATAAATATATTTTCTAACTTTTTTAAATTGTAAATTATTACACATCGAAATTCGAATTAAATTTAATTCGAAAATATAGTTTCAAAACGGCTCGGTGAAAGCAAATCGGAAAAAGAAACCAAAGAGCCCAACGATGGCAATAAACAGCAATACTTTAAAATGTAGTTTAAAATGACGTTCTGATCACAGTTTATTGTTGATCATCTTCAGTAACTGAGGAATAAAAAAATTGAAAACATCCGTTTTCAATTTTTGAATTGAAAAAGTCAAAAACAAAAAAGAATGGGAAAACATCCGTTGAACAAAAAGATACAAAAAATACTCAAAAATATATAAATAATTAACTCGAAAATTCATATAGGATGCTTGTTTGCATCACGAATATGTGACGTACCCAATTTACTCTCCTCTAAAAAAAAAAAAAAAAAAAAAAAAAAAAAAAAAAAAAAAAAAAAAAAAACATGAAAAGACTTAATGTTCCGTGATAATTTTTACGTCGCATAGTTTAGCGATTCTCTTAAAAGCTCGAGTCGCGGAAAAAACTTGTTACAGGAGAGAAAATCCGAATAAACGCTCAGAAATGAACAGCTAACTATAATCGGCTCGGAATACACAATCCGGCATTCCGGCGTATAGCCGGACAGAACACGGCGGCGCAGACACTGATAATGGGACCAGAGGCGCATAATTGCATCGTAATTGCGGATGCGAGAGAGATCGCTTCCGATCCGATGGGAATCTCCCTTTTAACGTCCCCCTTAAACGAGAATCTCGCGCGCGCGGACGGGCAACATCATTCTTTATTAGGGGGGGAGGCAGCGTGCGTTTACTCGGATTTAATGCAAGACACGTTTTAAATAAAAAACGCGGTATAACGTGCATTCGATGACTGTCACGCGCAGGTAGGTAACGTTAATCCAAATAATCCGTTTGATCTTAGAGTACTGTGGGCGGATATATAAAACTGTCGCTACGGCCTAAAAGTGAACATATCCGCTCACACTGATACGTTCGCTGTGACCTAATGGCAGATATATCCGCTCGGCAAAAACTATATGTAATAATAATTGGACGCGGAGTCAAAAAATTGAGCTCAACATATTGCGTAATCACTCAAGTAGTTTAAGATCGATAAGGAAAGAAAGTTCCGGCCACGACGCTTGTTAAAATAAGCACTTTTAAATAAGCACCGCTCGGCTGCGTTGCGCTTTAAGAGTTAACACGTTGCCAGTAGAGGTCGAATATGTTTCTTACAGAGTTCGTTTAGTTTTATGCAACTCTTCGTGATCAGACGTGGGTCTTCCAGATCCACTCAAAAGTTAAAACCGATGTCTCTGGTAGATATTCTAACGCGACATTTGAAAGCCCTGAAAAAAAACTTCAGGGTCTTAGACAACGGTAGAGGTTGTTGACAGCGTCACTCGTTCAATAGCTTTGTGAATTTAATTGTTTTTTTTTTCATTTTTTTTAAATGAACGCAGAATCGTTCTAATCTTTAATTAAACAAAAGAAATTGAAAAAAATATTGATTTTTCGCGAAGACGGTCGATCTCAAAGTCGTGTGGATGGGTCACAGACCCGGTCTGACGAACTCCTAAGTAATTTTTGAGGTCTGACCACGAAGGATTGTTACTATCAAATAATCTTGTAAATTCTCCGTAAAATTTGTTTTACTTGGATGAGTAAAATCGTCATCTATAAATGAGCGATGGGGAATCACACACCATCCAAATCTGAATGGTGTGACGTGTTCAACGTGTCGAGTAAGCCGCATTTGCGATATTACCGCGTATTACTCCTGACCGTAATGAGCTGTTTGCCTACCGAACGTAATGAATAGAAAGGGGATTCGAACCCGTATGTATTTCCGGACATCGGTAATGTCGACGTGCGCTTCCACCTGATCGGGATTACTGACTACTTGTCCGATCGTAATTGGTTCAATTGATAATTACGGTCCGAATTTCGACCTCGGTTTTTTTTTTTTTTTTTTTTTTTTTTTTTTTTGCGTGCATTGAACTTTTGTGCGCGCGCCGCTTCCGCTCGTTCTCAAATTTCACGGCAGCACAACTGGTTGTAATAAAGCTGTACTAAGTTGAAATAATTAAGCGAAATATTTTTAACGAACGATCGTTAACCTAATGAGGGCTGGTTTTACCGGCTCGTTAAACTCATTTAATAGATTTTCTTGTGTGTAGCGTTTTTTTGGGGGGAGGGGAGGGGGGACTCGAAAAGACGAACAATTAACTCGCGTTTTAATGTTGACGGAAGTCCGTGAAATCGCCCCCATCAACTGTTTAAACATCACATCGCCAATGTTACAGTTCTTCGCGAGTTTTTTCAGAGCGTGTTTGTTCCAATCGTAACGACTCAAAGTGTCTTTTGTTATAAAGAGAAAATGTGACGGTAAAAAGGGCAAATAAAATCTTAACGTTTTACTCCGCGGAACACGTCTCTTCCAGCTACTACCACCTAACCTACCGCGTTGTTATTTGACCCACTTTCAGTGTCCATCTTTTCCGGGTAAATATTTGATTGACCCGTCTCATTAAATTTCAACGAATCTCTATATACAAACTATATATACAAACTCCAAATTACGTTTTTTTTTTCTATCTACTAGTAAACAATAGAAGAAATAGTTCTGCTTTATTTTTATAGTTTCTGATTTTTAGTTTTTGTAAATTCAAAGCCTGTGAAACTCACTCTCTTTCTCTCTCTTTCTATCTCTCTGTCCTCATCATTCATTAAGAAAAATTTCTTTCTACGTACGTTCGGAAAACTCGCGTGTAAATGCGAAAAGCACCTCGAATATCTAGAAATAACTTTCGAGTATCCGGGAGAAGATAAAAAAGTTAATGCAGGTGCTTGGCGTGAACGTAATTTCAGAAATATTAATGCAAAAACGTGAAAACTCCTGAGCTCCTTTTGTTTCTCGAACACGTCTGACGATCTCGAACGGACGCATTGACCCGCTTAAAAAGTACCGTTCTCTAATTGAGGATGAACGCGAACCGTGAAAAGTAACAAACAAGGTGGAAATCGAAATTGATAGTTTCGGAACGCGCCGAGCGCGGCAAGAAAAAGCGAACGAGATGAAAGTCGCGTTTTTAGATGCGAACCTCAAGAGGTTGTAGAAAGTGAGCAATATGTCGCAATTGAAGAGTGCAATCTGATCGAGTTTTTATTTTTCTTTTTTTCTCTCTCTCTTTCTCTCTCTCTCTCTCTTAAAAAAATTAATAAACTGCAAAGTCTTCCAAATAAATCGACAAGTTGAGATTTTTTTGTATTTCTTGCTCGAAAAATCTCGTGAGACGAATTTGTCGTCGCTTTCGTACGTTAGATCCTCGGTTTCGTTCGGCATTAATCTGTGTTACTCTCTCTAACAAACGTTATCCGAAACTAATCGTTTGTCGTGCACGTTTACCGAATAAAAACCGCGAAGTGACCGACCGTAAAAGGATTGCCGTGTTAATGATGTAAGACGCTCGTAATAAAACGTCGCCGTTCGACGACAACGTTGCGGATTGTTTCAACTTTTATGTTGCGCTCACATAATCGAACCTCGTCAACTATGAAAGATTCAAATGCGTAACACTCCGATAAAAAAAAACATCAGCGTTTACAATTTTTTTCGGAGAGGGGAAAAAGAATGCAGTTGTTTTTGCGTGCCATTTAGTTACTCAGGTAATATATTTATTTAATTCCAAGTATCGAACTGACTAAACAATATCTTGAAAATAAATAAATATTGTATATTTTTAACCGAACAATTGAGTTAGATACGACAAAAACTCAACTTGTTAGTTCAAACAGTGGTTTGTTTACAAAATTTCGGCGCAAAATATGTGTGTAATATTGCTGGAGTTAAGTCAGCTGTTAACACATCGACGCAATTGACGGCTATAATCGTCAAATTTTTGTTGATGTGCTGGCAAATAACGACTATGTATATTTTTGCTAAAAAAAAAAAAACCAACAACGATCTTACCAAGCAAAATATTAAAAAAAAAGTTTACGTCAATGTGGTTAAGACAAAGGTATTGTTAACGCCGTAAGCTACTAAAAATTGTAATTAATAAAGGTTAGATTAGTTGGAAAATAAGTTACATCTATTTGTTAGAAATAAATAGTTGGAAAAAAATCCAACTATTTATTTTTACTAATATTTATAATTACCCATTATTTTCTGAAGAGCTGCCGGCAATGATTACTAACCTGCAACACACAAAGAACAGTACGTTAAAACATGTCACTTTAATTAAAAGATAAGCGAATGGGTTTTATCAGCGAAACAAAAATAGACGTCTGAGATATCAAGATATCTATTATTCGCTCGAAGTCTTATTCAAAGATGCAAGAAAGATAATAACTAAAGCACTTATCACGTAAGCCGAACAAAACCGCATTTCCGAGAGATATATATTAACAATAAGACTCATTTCTTTTTTCTTTTTTTATCAAAGTGTATTACAAAACAATGAACAATATATATGTATATTCTTAAAAATCAGACTCCTTTAAGAAATAAAAATTTATTTAATATATCGCACTAAAAAAATTATCAGTTTGAATTACATGTAATAATTTACGTGTTCAAAAAATAAAATGTATTTTTCGCGTAAACGCGTCGGCATTGACCGAATATAATTTTTTCTCTAGTTCGATACTAGGAGTTTTATCCGTTCCAAATTGTTATAGAAACAATATGTTGTACACGGATTAAATTCTTATAGAATTTGTAGAGAATTTTTATCTAAACGATTGATTCAACAATTATTTAGAGTGCGATCAAAGTCTCACTAACAAACTCACTACGTTTCGATACATTGTTTCTATTTTTATCTCTCGTTAAGTGTAGAACAAAGATAGAACAGAATGCTTCAAAACATTTGTGATGACACATTGACCGCATTCTTAGTTGCATTAAAAAAAGATATAGTTCATTTATGTCAACCATTCGAATTTGAATCAAGAATTGAAAACCATCTCAATCAAATTATTTTGTTCGAAACCTAATACCTAGTAAACATTTATTTGTTTTTGCGTGCCATTTAGTTACTCAGGTAATATATTTATTTAATTCCAAGTATTGAACTGACTTAACAATGTCCTGAAAATCGATAAATATTGTATATCTTTAACCGAACAATTAAATACGACAAGAATTCAACTTTGTTAGTTCAAATAGTGGTTTGTTTACAATAGTCACAAATTATTTTATGTAGTAATTAGTTGTATCAGACTAAAGTACGTAAAGCACTAAAGAATGTGTCAGACTAACAGTATTTTAATCGTATAAAACATGGTATGCGTTTTTCAACAAATTTCTTTTTCAATGTGTAAAGAAAAGAATTACAAAACTAATTAAAAAATAATTAACTAATAATAATTAACTAAAATACATGAACTAGTAATTGAAATAATTAAATAGTTAAGTTGCATTTTTTCCCAAGTGTCAAAATTTATCGGAAATGAGCGAGAATTCCTTAAAGATTATTAAATTATCTTAATGAGACTACATAAATTATCAATTACGCGCTATTAATTTTGCTATTTAGAGATAACATAAATTGTACCAAGATAAGAAACAAAAATAAAAATTAATTAACTAAATTAAAATATTTGCACGTATAGTTGTTTGCGTCATTATTGCCGCAAGTTGAAATTAGGTAATGGAATCGATCATGTTGATAACGCAAGTCATCGTTGTAATAGCGGTTAATGTGACACAGAAGATAGCTAATAGAAATATGTGCACAAGTAAACGTGCACAAATATAAAACGCGTCCGACTGAATCTCACAATGGAAAAATCTCTCACTTCGTTCAAAAAAAAAAAAAAATTACTCGCAAATTTTCAGACTTCTCGTCTCAGCGCTTCTTCTCCAACTTCAAATAAAAGGAGAACTTCGAGATGAGAAAACGTTAATTCCCAGCCATTTTGCATAATTAGCATAATTCTTGCTTTCGTGAAACTTATACCCAAACATATTCGGAAGAAAAGTGGTACACCATTTATCACAACTTTCTAAATTTCAGCAATCAGGCTTCGCGTTAATACTTTTTTTTTGTTTCTTTGCGACAAGAAACTTATTTCGCGATTTAAGTAATGAATATAGCGTTGTGTTTCATTATTCGTGCGCGTCTACCGAGTTTTATTCGCGAGCGCTCGATCACTTCGAGAAAATTCTATTATGATGTCTCGACTGTTTTTTTTTTTTTTGTAGGAGAAAAAAAATCTACCAAAAACTTTCGTCACGTGAAATAAAGAACGCGCGACCACTCTCTCTCTCTCTTATCGTCCATTCCGACATCTATCATCTATTATCTCGCGAAAATGGTAGCCGGTTATTGTCGAGCGGCTTCTTCTTTCCCATTGTGCGCTGCTGCTCGTGGGAATTTTAAGCGCGCACCGGTTCGTCAGAACCGCTACGGAACCACCGAGAACTGAACTATCGCGAAGAGTCCTATTTGTTTCCCGAAGACGGGAAACGTGCGGGGAAACTTAACGAGTTTCTTTCAGTTACGAATCACGATATTCAACGCGGTTCCACACGCGATTTAACTGCATATATGCGCGCGCGCGCGCGCGGGTCCTTTCTCTTATCGCGAGGAATCGCGCTTATTAAATCACACGACGCGGCGCGGATGAATAGCATCGCGGAAAGACGAACCGGATCTGAAGCTAAAACTCTCATTTGAGTTTGCTTCCATTCACTTTTTCAATCTTTTAATTATCTCCGATTTCGCTAGAAAACGGACACTTTTGTGAGCGCCGCGATACAGATTTTGTTTTTTTTTTCTTCCCGGACGCATATAATTTTTATCTTCGATCCGATTCGCTTTCTAAGCTGCGCTCCCGCACGCTAGAAACGCGCTATTCACAGAAGAGGAATCCAGTTCCTGGAGAGAGAGAGAGAGAGAGAGAGAGACGAAAGACACACACACGTGCTGTATACTTGAACTTCTGAACTGTTTAAGTTGACTGTTTTATCAAAATGTCGAGTGTAATTCCAGCCGTTCGATACTTGTCGCGAGATATCGAAGTGACTTGTCCCCGCGTTTCTAAAACTAAATAAAATATCCGCTTAAGAGAATACAAAAAAGATGTAAGAATATCTCTCCGTTTTGAATAAAAAAAAAAAAAAAAACCGAATTTATTCTAATTCAGAAAAAAGAACCGGCCCAGTGGTCTCGCGGCCTGAGTGCGAGGGCTGTGAGTGGGAGGTCCCGAGTTCGAATCCACACCGTCGGATTTTTCCGGGCCGGTCTCTTTCAAGTTTCGAGCTTATCGATTGAAAAGCGAACTGAATCGTATCTCCGAATGGATCGAGAAGTGGAATGTTGAAAAAATATTGTAACCCTGAAGGGGAATCAATTAAACTTTTTATCTTCTAATTCAGAAAAAAGATCCTTCCCCCATTTTCCGCCGAGTGCCATCCATCACGATGTATTTACGCGTGTATCACCTCACAACTCAATATTCCAAAAAACATGGGGGAGGGATAATCTATTTGTTACATTTTCGTGGACAGCTCTTGAAACGTATACATCCCTTGAAAGGTTTCGACGAACGGGAGGATCGATGCTCGTCGTCCTCGGGAAGACGTCGTCGGTGGAGCGACTACGCGCAGGAGCAGCTCGAGAGAAGACTCACGAAGTGTTACATGCTCGCGCGATCAGCTGTGTAGGTTACTCGGGGGTAGACGAAACGAGACGTACACCACGTGTGCACGTCAACCCCCTGAGTCATCCTACCTCTCCTCCCTTCGTGGCGCGACGATTCCCTCCTCGTTGTAGTGGAGCTCTCCTCCACGTGTGACGCAAACAAAATGTCAAAGCCTGAGAGAAGAAGCAGCTAAAAGGAAGACAGAGAGAGAAACAATCGAGTGTCGAAGAAAGAGAAGACGGAGGAACGAGAGAGAGAGAGAGAGAGAGAGAGAGAGAGTCGGTAGGGGAGAGTCTTATTGATTTTTCGAACATCTGATCGGCGCCGCGAAGAGCAGAACAAGGTGGACGAGAGAGAGAGAGAGAGAGAGAGAGAGAGAAAAAGAGGAATAGACGGCACGGAGAAGGCCGACGAGAAAAAGCCGGCGAAAGGGCAGAAGAGGAGAAGGGAAGATTCTTTCTACCATCCTTCTCCCTTCTTCCGGTGGCCTTCGGTAGACTCGATGTGTCCCGCACTTGTGTTGCCACGGTAACAGCCTAGATTCGCGAGAGAAGAGCAGACGACGAGAGAGCGCGCGGACGGATAACTTGGAGAAAGAGCGAGAAGGAAAAGCGGAGAAGAGAGCGAGTAAGAGCCAAGACGCGCGTCGTACGTTGCGCGTTCGTCCTTTTTGTTCCAGATTTCCGTCGTGCCACCCGGTTATTCGCGAAAAATATAAACGCGACATCATACGCCGGAAAGTACGGACACGTAAGTGCGACGATGCATCCGGCAGTTCCGGGTAATTCGGTGAGTCCGTTTTAGCTAAGAGGGAGGAGACGTGGGCGAAGTTTGACATCGTCCTCGACGCACGATTAACCCTTCATGAACAGACTAGGTCTCCCAGACCCAAAACCGATGTCTCTGGTTGGAAATCAGTTTTTTCTTTAAACGCTTATATTTTCGAAAATACTAAAAATTTTTTAATTTTTTATCGACGCTGAATCGTTCAAACTTTCGATTCAAAAAAATTGAAAAAAAATATTGATTTTTCGCGGAAATATTCGATTTTAAAGTGGGTCATCTCACAGACCGAGTCACAGTCCAACTAATAGGCGTTTTTGGAGTCTGTCCACGAAAAATTAACTTTCGTGTTGCGCCGAAACATTTCTCCGCGCTCTCGAGCAACGAGAAACAAATACAATGTACACATAAAATATTCGTTGAACGCGAATTTTATGTACATAATAAATACTTGAAAAGTTTTTCAACACACAGTATTTTGATAAAAAAAAAAAAAAAATTGCTTTCTTCAATTACATTCCGTGCAAATATCAAAAACGTTTTTTTGATTTCTCTCTCCTTAAATCTATATCTTGTTTTTCTCTTTCTCTCTCTCTACTGTGTCCATCTATTATCTTTCTTCGTTTGCAAATTGTTAAATTCGAGTGGCTAACCTTCGCAATTAACAGTATGTATTAACGATGCGCGTCTCTCCACCTGCTTGTGTTTGCCAAACACGGAGACCCAACGGAAGTTCCCTCATCGTTTATTCCCTTCGTCGGATTGCGTTTATTGGGGACCCGCGAAATAATGTAAGATATACTTAAACGCACGTGTGTGTGTAAACCACTCGAAGGCCAGAAGTCCGGGAAAAACGCCGGACGATATATCGCCGAAAAAATAACCGCGAAAGATACTCCGTTGCTTTTTTTCTCTCTCTCACACACACGCGCGCGCGCGCGCGCGAACGAACATCGCAATGTTGATTTCGCAGCATATCTTATTACGACCACAAAACAAAAATTTATCCCGACGACAAAAGTTCGCGTTGTGACAAATTGAGCAAGCGGCACTATAGAATTTGCCGCAAAACGCGCGTAATCGAATCGATAATTACGTGTATTTATCGATGTAGACGAGCTCAATTTTTTTTTTTTTTTTAACTCTCTTTGCGCTGTATAAACGCGCAAATATATCGTTCGCAATTATTTTTCACGCGCCGACCGTGGCGCGTACGCGAAAACTTTATTTTTTTTCCTCCCCAGTAAACACAATAAATCGGCTCGGTTGTAAAATCGTTATTTCGCACACGCATCGGTGACTTATTAAAAAGGTTGTTGTCGGAAAAATTCTGCGGCTCGCATCGCAGAACGGAGCAAATAGCGCGCTATGTGCGTATAAAAATGGTTTTGTAGACAATTTAATTATCTATCGCGAATTCTCTCTCTCTCTCTCTCTCTCTCTCTCTCTCTCTCTCTCTCTTTCTTTCTCTCTCTCTCTCTCTCTCAACGAGAGACAAAAATTGGACAAAACTGTATCTAGTTGATTCGAACGACATATTTTCTCCAAACACGAAATGTACGAACTTATTTCTTCCATTTCTCTTTCCTGTCTCCCGTTATTTCTTTTTTTTTTTAATAATTTAATATTACTTTAAAGAATTTTTATAGAGAAAATAGATTCAGATCGTTATTTCTTTTTTTTTGGGGGGGGGGGGAAATCGAATAACCTATACTCGTGTTGCGTCTAAACACAACGCTCGCTAATAATGGCGGCAATTAAAACAAATTACCACACCCCAAACGAACCAAAACTCCGAATCCGCCGGGGCGGAAAACGAGGGGGCAGTTAGATTTTGCGACCTCGTCCCCGATTTCTCTCTCCTCTCTCTCTCACCCTACAGTACAGAGAGTCTCGACAGCTCCCGCTGGCGAGAACTCCGGGTGAACCCAGCAATCCGTATAACGACGGGCATCTTGCCAGACAGGATGAGAGCGTTCTGCATGCCAAAATACACGAAGCGCGATAATCCCCGTACGCTCGTGCCGCGGTTTGGACAAAGATTTAAGATCGAAAAATAAGATTCCGCGGGCGCTAGAAAACCACTCCTGAACGGTGTTGGATGAAGAACAAGCGATCGCGCTACGATGATTCGCGTAACGATGAAAAAAAAAAAAAACAAACAGGAAAAAAAAGCAGATCAAAAATTCGAATTCGCCATCGAGTATTTTAGAAACGTCAAATCATTTATTTAATTTGAGATAAAATCGATATAAAACCTAACCTACATATAACTCGAAGAAAAAATCTAAATCTCCGCTCGAGACGCAAGTCCAAGAGACCACGAATTTCTAAGAGAACAAAGGGGTGATTGTACATGTAAATTTCGGGGTCTCGTCTATCAAATGACATGTTACAGACCAAAAAGGAAGAGAGAGAGAGACGCGCTTCGCCAACACTTCTCTCACAGTATTGACATAAGACGCGAAACTTTGTGATGCACACATCACATTCAGGAGAATTTACACATACTTGTGCAGCGCTCTGTGTGCTTTCGCGCTCACGTGCTTTTACAGTTGACAGAAGCGCGGCAAAGTCAAAGTGTACTTACGTCACCGTGTGCGCGACAATGAATCTTTTAGGAGGCACGTGGGCGTATCTCATCGCGAGCTATGATTCCGTGCGAGTCGCCGTGACTCTTTGAAAGCGTCACAAATTCAAAGAACGACTTATACCGGGTTTACGTGGGTTTTTTTTTAAACTGCGCCCGGAACATCCACGCGCAAAACATTTAAACGACGCTTCATCGCGACGACTTGCATATTTATGCGTTTTTTTTTTTTTTTTTTACAGAAGTTCGCTTTGTCGTCGAATATCCTTTGAGTTTCAGAATTGTATTTGCAAGAAAGAATAATCTAAGTACGCGCTCGTACTTACCGACTATTCCAGTTAATTCGTTCGACTCTCGGTCTTGTTCAATTTTTTTTTTTTTTTTTTTAATTTTATTTGTCTGAAAGAAACACGACGTTTTGCAGTTTCGCAATAATAAAAATAGCGACAGAGAGAGATTGATATCGGAATAAAAGTCTGTGTGTGATTCTACAAGCTCGTATTTGCACGCATTACATTATTACATCAGTACATTCATTTATCTCGCGTTAATTAAAAAGCCTATATGTAATAAACTTGTCAAATAACAATCAAATTCAGCGAAAAAAAGAATTAATATCTCAACGTCTGCCGTGAAAAACAAAAACGTGACACGTGCTCACAAATAAAGTTTTGAACAAAAATAAAATCTTGTTAAAAGCTTTATATTACATCAAACAATTACACGTTTTCTCTCTCTACTGTCGTGATGAATTTCGTCAACACCATGTTAATCGCGCGACCGCGGATTTCGGTCAAGATCGCAAACCGGCGACAAGCGGCATCGATCGTATAAAGATGACCGGAAGTGCCGAAAAGGAAAGGAGTTCTAGGTCGATGGCTCTTTCGCTCGCCGAACCCGCCGTGTCTAACCCAGTTTCTCGAAATGCGTGGTCGGGTTCCCGCTATGCATCGCATATTACGCGTGTGTGTGTGTGTGTGTGTGTGTGTGCACACGATGTGTGATGTATGCAACTGCGCGCGAATGTACGTATACACAGACGCGCGCGAACATGTGTACTACCTGGGTCACATGGATTTGCTGCCGATCCGTCATCGGAATGCGCGGGACGCCACGTATCAATTCCGACGTGCCGATACTTTCGTTTCCGATTAGATCGTTGGCACGAGATCGCTTTTGTTTGAAACACGCCGCGAGAAATACGGACGAGCCTTGCTCGCTTGCTCTTTCTCTCTCTCTCTTGCTTCTTTTTTTATCGATATATTACTAATTATAATGCACACATGCGCCGGTACACATGTACACCGGGCTCTGATTCATTAGCGCGCCTTTCATCCCCGGGATTTCTAAATTTAAAACGCGAGTGACGCAAAAGCGACAACGAGAGTTTTTTTTTTTTTTTTTTTTTTCAACGTCATGTTCTACATATTCACAGCTTTTCTTTTTTTAAACAAGGATTATAAAATAAAAATCGTGGTATTTATAAGCTGCGCTCGAGTTATTTTTATATATATTGCAGATATTTTTCACTTCACTTTTTCTGCTGCGGATATCGACAGCTTTTTTAAAAGAATTATTTATTATCGCGCGTCATATCGCGACTTCCGTCAAAGAACAATATTTTAGGCGGAAGTACGCGCTGCAGAGCGAAAATTAACGACCACAACGCTATGTGACAATAGAACAACCTTTTCAACAAAACACGGTTATACATGTACACGGCGGCGGTTCCTATGTGGAAGTTGACTCGCGGCAACGTTACGTCTCCACTTTCACTCTCGTCCGAGAATTGTTCTTTTGTTTCAACTTCTTACAATTCGACCCGCGGTACGTGTCTCACTTCGTTGTTAATAATATGCAACATATTGAAAACATCTTAACGAACAAACGCTTTTTTTTTTTAATCGATTTCGGTGACAAACTATCGACAAAGATTGTGAGATTCGCACAATGTATGAAGAAACAAACGCGTGCTTTTCGAACAGACAAGATCGAACACGAAAAGCTCGTTATCGGCAAGGAGTGAAAGTGCATCTCCATGTACTCACGTCGCCACTTTGTTAATTGCTTTTTTTTCGGCAGTGCTCTCGCATTGAGTTCCGATCTTAGAATCGCGTCGCTATATATATCGGCGACGAATAAACATTCAATCTACGTGGCCTGAGGTAGCCCATGAATTACAATTGCAAAACACTCTTTTGCGCAACGCAATTGCACGCTATTGCAAGATGTAATCGGATTTGTTTTTCGGAGCGCGCGCTCTCGAAGAAACGGATAAACAGGCTTTTGCAGGCGAAAACAGTGTAAACAAGTGTAATTGGGTTTAGAAACCGAAGGAATCAACTGTTTCCATATTGCGCAATGTGTATACATAAACACAATTAAGCGCAATAAATAATAAATTTTAAAAACATAGACAAAATATTGTGTAACAAATATACTTGTATATAAACTCAATCAAGAAATAAGATTTTTCCAGTTATACGCTTCATGTACGTGCGAGAATATAATTTTTTTTAACGTGTAAATTAATACACAAAGAAAATTTGAATTAACGAATTAATAACAATTCCAAAATTCATATAAGATGCTACACTTCGCATCACATATATTATGTGTATGAGAATTACCTATTTAATCCTTAAATGAACTTTAAGAAATCTCATTGGACAAAACGACACCTTGGTCAGGAGTCGAACCTATAAGATCTCCCCAATTCGGCCACCGAGGCATTAGGTTGAATTGTTATTCAATTCAAAGTTTTTACGTGTGTTACTTTACACGTCAAAACTATATTCTTGCACGTATGACTGGTCAAAGTCCTATTTAATTTATAAAATTTTCTTTTTGTTTTTTTTTTTGAGAAAAAATTTAAAAAAGTATATAACATAAAAAAAGAGGAATGACATTTTTATATAATCTCTTTAATACGTAATCTTCTTTAATCTTCCAAAGTTCATTATTCTGTGTTTTGATGTGTAAGCAATAGTAGCAATACATTAAATAGATATGTATACTTACTGACAAAAGTTAAGAAACTAAGTAGTTATTTAAAAACTTTGGTGTGCACGAATATATATATATATATATATTACTAAAATTCTGTGGAGCGCGATGAAAGTAAATTCAATTTATTCAGAAATGACTCTAAAAATAATGTGCGACGTCCTATTGGTCAGCAATTTAATGTTAAAAATACTAAAAATACTACTTTGTTTCTTAATTCTTGTCAGTAAGTGTATATGTATGTATAATATATAAATGTATAATATATAACATATAAATATATAATATATATTATATATATATTTGATATATATATAAGTAAATATATAAATAAATAAATAATATGTAAATAATATGATAAATATATGATAAATATATAATGATATAAAATAATACACACATATATGTACGTATTACATACATATATGTATTACATACATATATACATATACATACATATATCTTCAATTCAATTTCAACAAATTGAATGTGTAGTATAGTATATAATAGATGCATAAATAAATGACAAGTCTGGCACGAAAAACAGACCCATTACTCAGCAGGAAGGTAGTAGTCCGGAGTAGCTTATATTGATTTATTACCAACTAACTGTATGAAGCGTATTGACGGATTGCGGTCAATATACTCGTAGAGTAGAAAAAAACCGTAAAGCTCGAGAATAATATAACCGACGAGTATAATATCGATTTTGCGAGAGCTCTTTATTCAGACGACGACGCGGACGTGCCGCCCGTTTGTAGCCAAGGTTTTACTTCTCTGACGAACATACGTACCTACTACAATTATTCTCAACTCTCGAACGCGATCGTTTGTTTTTTCCATTGCTAAATTATTTTCCGCTGTAATCGATGACTCGCGTTCCGCGAAGAAAATACAACGCGGCGCGCGTCTTTCTTTGCACCACGTATTTACTGCAAGAGAGTTTACTACATAATTAATGCGGTTTATTTATCATTTATACATTTAATATTCCCTTCCTTATCGTGTTATCATATCCATTATGTGTTATTGCGTGTAGATTATTCCGCTTTGATTATTTCCACACGCTGTACTTGATCGTGAGCGAACATTGCCGCGAACGATCTCTCGCTGCTAAAAAAAAACGCGGTCGGGAAACGATCGCCTCGCCGCGCCGCCACGCCTTTTCTTGTTCTCGATCTCGCGAACGACATCGAAGGAAATATAACCGCGACACGAGTTTCCCTCCCTCTCCCCCCCCCCGTTGCGCGAAGGGAGCACCGCATTAGCCAAGCTTTCACTCGTTTTTCCACTTACTTTCTACAAACAGGCAAAGCCGCCCACCACCACTCTCTTCCTCCCAAGGAAAGCCTGACAGAAAGCCACGCGGTTCACCGCTCGGGCTTATTTGCGCAATGACTACTTGTCAACAACACGAGAAACACTGTGTTTCCGCAAGAGAAAGAGAAAGGGGAGGAAACGATCGCGCGAAATTTCTACGGAAATTAGAAGCTTGCGCGAGGCAATCTCTTTCTCTCTCTCCCTCTCTGAATGAAATTAAAGAAACTTTTCTCGATGGAAAACAACGCTATTACCGACAAATACATGAAGTAAAAAAAAAATCTCAAATGATATATATCTTTGCGTCGATAACTGTTTCTTTTTTTTCTCCACGAAGTTAAAAGATGCGTTACACGTAGCGATTCTAAAGTTCTCTCTGAAGATTAGTTGTATTGTAAAAAAAAAAAAAATGTTGAACATCTGGCAATAATACTACGATAACGATCGTACTAGATTAGATAAAGCGAGACTGAAAACCAAACTATGTTTAACAGTTCGTATATAAGTTCTACAATACGGGAACGTAAGTACGAGATAATATTATCCGTTTTATCAGAACGCATTAATTCGCGCACTCAGCGCCTTCGCTTATCTAACTGAAATACAATAAAAGCAACCTTGTAATTTTCGCCGGTACGAAGAAGATGAAAGATTACCTGGAAATTAGAGACGATACGATTGATCGTGTTACAATAAACTACTTTCAAAGAGCTTCCACGTAACGTAATAAAATATAAAAACATGTATGAGATGACACGTAAAGAAAGAGAAAGAAAATAAAAACACTTGAGAAGCTATTAATGACGCAAGAAAGTTGAACAATTAAGTTTTTATGAAGCTCGAATTATAACAGTATCGAGAATGTGAACTCTTGTAATATCGGGAAGTATCACAAGTTACATAGATGTTTTTTGTTTTTTATCAAGTTCAGACGATATCGAGAATCTTGAATTTTAATATCGAGAAAGTGATTCACATCTAATTTCGAGAGAGAAACAGCGACACACTTTTCGAAAAAAAAAAAAGATGTGAGTCCATAAGGCAGGTTTCAGCCCTAACAATAGTTAAAACTTGGAATATATTTTACTAATGTTATTATTTTTTTTGTTTTTTTTTAATTTTGAACTTTTAGGTTTAAGCAATATTTTTACCTATTTGACGGGATTTGTATCATTTTGATACTGGCAAACCTAGGTATACTCATACTTTTTTCAAAACCGGTTTTTGCACATTTAAAGTGCATTTTTTAATATGAGCGCAGTAATGCAACAGGTTCATTTTTGTATATATTAGGAGTTTTGATGTCCTCTACAACATATATAAAAAAAGAAACATTTTTGCTTCATTGCGTTCGTATTAAAAAATGCGGTTAAATGTGCAAAAACCGGTATTTTTTTGTAAAAAGTACAAATATACCTAGGTTTGCCGGTCAAAATGATACAACAAATCCCGTCTCAAATGGATAAAAATATTGCTTAAATCTTAAAGTACAAACCTTCACAATAAAAAAAAAATAATATTATAACATTAGTAAGATATATTCCAATTTTTAATCATTGTTAGGGCCAAAAACCCGCCTTATGGACCCACATCCTTTGTCTCTCTCCTAGTTTCTGCGTTTACTAACCTGAGATGTAGGATTTGGCGCACGTGATGTACCCGCACATCCGTCCGATTTTCGTCCACACGGTCTTGAACAGCTCGGAATTGTACATCGATAAACAATGGGAACCGCCTCCACCTTCCACGATCTCTCTCTCGATCGTTTCACCTCGCGTCGTCGCGCGATTCATTCGAGCGCGTCGCGAAATATTATTATGTTATACAGTACAATGTGCGCTGTGTTCGTGCGCGCGCGCGCGCGTGCGTTGAACCCCGCCGCGCGGATTCGCGCGCTGTGAAATGTCACGATGACGCACTTCCGAGATCACTTCTCAGACGCGATTCATATTTTTTTCCCAGAGACACACTCACAAATGTCCGTGTGTGTAACGATTATCGAGCGATGAATCGGAACTTCGTCGGTCGATCGTTAGACGCACGAACGATATGACGCGAATGGATGATTAATAATGTGTCGTTTACGACCGTCACAACGATGTTTGATAGGTCACGCGATCGATCTTCGAATATCGTGCGAATAATCAGATGTTACGATGTTTATTCAAAAGTTAGGTCAACAGAAGTTACTGTAATATAAACGGAAATCGAAATTTTATATCAGTGGGAAGAATTTTTTTTTTAGCTAGAGCGAGCAAGCGAATCGCAGCAACTCTTCGCGGACAGACATGGGTTTCCCGGTCCCATTCAAAAATTATCGTATCGGCGTCTCTAATAAAAAGTAGTAGTTTAATTTTTTTTTTACGACTGCGTCGTAAAAAAATCTTATGTCTTTGAAACTACTAGAGATTTTTTTTTTCGACGCAGAACGTTCAAAATTTTGATTTAAAAAAATTGAAAAAAATTTGAGTTTTTCGAGATGTTTGATTTTAAGGTCGCGTGGGTCTTACAGACCTAGTCAGTCCAATTAGGCTTTTAGAAATCAGTCCGTTTTTGTTTTTTAGTTACGTATTCTCCTGTAAATCCTAGACATTTATGTTTGGCGCGAGTTTTTTTATTGATTAAACATTGCAAAAACTTCGTAAAAATTCACGGAGGTTTATTCGACATTCTATATACTAAGAAAATAACATTAGTTTTAATTTATTTTTTATTTTTTAGAAATTCTTCCTCTAAATAGTTCATAAGATTTTCTCAAGAATCGCTCGGACACCAATGTTCGGGGTTTACAGGATTAAGGTTAATGGCGACTCTTAATTTTTCTCTTTGTATCAAATCTCGTTCGGTGGACACGAAACCACCTGGACACGTATGTTGCGTCACGAAAAAAAACGCACACACACACACACACACACTTATGAGCAGACGTGCGCAAATAACGTTTTATCTGGCATTTACAACGACGCTATATACACGTGCAGTCTGTTCCTCTTTAATCAGCTGAGAAAACACGAAATTACGCGTGTATACCCGCAATTTTCTTCTCCAACAAGCTCGCAATGATTGTTCGCGCTCTTATATACATATATATATATACATGTATCGCCGTCGCGCGTACGCGACCATATTTCAAACTGTTTAAACCGAGGGACTGGCTGTCAGATAAACCTGTAATTCTAGAAACTTCTTCTCCGTGTGATGTGTTAGGTTAGGGTTAGGTTACTTGCAGCTCGAGCGGCACATTCTCAAACTCCACCGGCTTGAGAACAGTTCTTGGTAACAGTTCTTGGTAACGCGCTTACGCGAATTACGTAAAGGATGTGGGTCCATAAGGCGGGTTTTTGGCCCTAATAATGGTTAAAAATTGGAATATATCTTACTAATATTATAAATTTTTTTTTTTAATTTTGAAGGTTTGTGCTTAAACTTTAAGGTTTAAGCAATATTTTTACCCATTTGACGGGATTTGTTTATCATTTTGACCGGCAAATCTAGTATATTTGTACTTTTTACAGAAAAATATACCCGTTTTTGCACATTTAACCGCATTTTTTAATACGAGCGCAATGACGCAACAATGTTTTCTCTATATATTAGGTGAAGTAAAAAGTTCTGAGCGTTTTTTGCTTTATTTCGACGATGAAAACGCTCAGAACTTTTTACTTCACCTAATATGTTGTAGAGGACATCAAAACTCCTAACATATACAAAAATGAACACGTTGCATCACTGCGCTCGTATTAAAAAATACGGTTAAATGTGTAAAAACCTGTATTTTTTTGGAAAAAGTACAAATATATTTAGATTTGCCGGTCAAAATGATAAACAAATACCGTTAAATGGATAAAAATATTGCTTAAACCTTAAAGTACAAACCTTCAAAAATAAAAAAAAATAATTATTATAACATTAGTAAAATATGTATATTCCAATTTTTAACTTTTTCCAATTTTTAATTTTTAACAATTGTTAGGGCCAAAAACCTGCCTTATGAACCCACATCCTTTTCTAATAAAGAATGCTCCTGTTGTTTTTTTTTTTTTAATTTAATAATCAAGTTTTATAAATGTTGCATTTGTTAAACTCCAATATGGAAAATTTATCGCGCAAAAACGTTTACGTGCGCGCGACGGTAAGTTTATTATTTAGCCTCTTTCTCGATAAGCGATTATAAATTTATCCGCGTAATGCGCTTTTTTCTAAATATCATATCGTACGATTGTCTGAATCATGAACACAAGATACGTATTTAAAAGCGTTTCGAAAGATGTTTGATTTATATATTCTTGATAAGTAACGCTTGCTGTCAATAAACAAAACAATGTAAGAAAAACACGACAAGGCAACATACAAAAATGACACGTGTGTGTGTATGCAGATAATATTACGTCTTCTCGATAATTGCACGGTAAGCGTAAGTCACGTGGCAATAACGGAAACGATTGCTAATGTCCTTTCGCTAGCTGCCCGTAACTCGGTAAATATGTAAAAATTGACATCGAACGACATTTTATAGCGAAAAACACTTCTTCTCTTATCTGACGGCATCCATTGCTACACAATTATAATATTTCACACACAGCACGGTATTGAGAAAACGTATACGTATTATATAAGAGAGTTTCGTGCTAGAATATTAACATCGTACTGATAGAAAACTTTATATTGAGAAAGTTTTAATATTGCGTACATGTACTATTTTATCTTTCAATATCAGTAACTACAAAGTTTGACGTGATTAATATAGTCAATGTCAAGAGCACGATAAAAAAAAAAAAAAAAACTACATACACATGTGTCAAATGTTTGCACAGTGATACCCTGTACAAATCTTCAAAGAAACTTCGATATGTTACAACATATCTTGCAATATTAATAATATTCATTCGATATTGCAAAACAAACCGCCAAATGTAATGTAACGATATTATAACATATGTTTTTGGAAAACAATTAAATTTTTTATATAAATTACTTAAAAGCCATCACACATCACGAGATGAAATTTCACTTCAGTATGTATTTTTTTTTTTTTAAATCGAAAAAGTTAAACAAATGTAATTAAATATTTTTAGTATTATTGAATATTAGTTAGAAAGTAGAGAAGTTATTGTTTTGCAATGGTTAAAAATAACATTGCAATGATTGCCGCAAATAAAGTTACACATTGCGCATTGAATCTCATATTTTTTTTTTTTTTTATTCTCTTTTCTCAGGCAGAGCCAGCATCTGCTCTGCCTTATGGTGTCGATGTAAATGGTCTTGACGTGGCGTCTTCATAATCTTTTCATCAATCATCTCTAAGAATTTTTTTCTTTGATTTAAAAGGCAAATTTGATATTTTTAATTGTTCTTTTAAAACCGGTTTCTTTTAAAAACGGTTTTATTAGCGGAAATCCTAACATGTGAACTTGTCGTATTTTTGATCCTTTTAGCAGCGTTGCAGAATAAAAATATGATATTAGAGTTTATTCCTGCCGCATTTAACATTTCATAGAATACCGCCAAAGGTATCATCTTCGTGTTCGTCGATTGCATCAATAATTTTTGCAAAGCTGATCAAAAGTGTCAACTTCTCTTTTTTTGTAAAAAACTGAAATTTATTTTTTTACTTCTTAAAAGCACTTCTAGAAACGAAAATTGCAACTTCAATTTAATATTTCAGTGATATTTGAGTGATACTTCAAATGATATTTGACTGAAATATCAACCTCCGAGCTAATTTTTTTTTTTTTTTTTTTTTGCAGAAAAGCACATAGGAGAATTGATCTGTTTTATGTTAATGCTGTAACTACTGATTGTGCGAACAAATAAAATTAGTATTGCCAGTGCTTACGTTTCCTAAGTAACATTAAAACATATCTCGCATGGAATGAAATTTCACCAATGACAGCCTTTAAGGGGTTAATATATGGCGCAATCATTGGCCGTTAATTTTTATTACCAGTTAGCCTGTATTGTGCAATGTCAAGTATTACGCAATGATATCGAGCGCGATGTCGAGGACCGCGTAATTCGAATGAATCTGACTGCACGCGCGTATACCGACTTCCTTCCTCTCTCGATGCGCACAAACATGTGACGTACACGAACATCGCGCAGTCGTGTGTAAAACGCGCGATTCGAACTTTATACATACACTCGCTCTAGCGCATAGAGGGAAAACCTATACACACATATACCGCGTACAAGCTCGACAGGATGTCGGGGACAGGATTTCCTCCGCCACTTTGTCGCGCGAAACACCTGTCGACGGCTCTCTCTCTCTCTCTCTCGTCGTCGTCGCAACTTGAAAAATAGCTTTTCCGATTAATTCTCTCGTATTTCTATCAACGAACGGAGAAACAATTCGAGCAATTCTCGAAAAACAATTTTCACTGTTTTCAAATATAATAATTTATTTATTATATCGCAAATTAGACTCGCTTCAATTTATACACTTTGTTATTCCGAGACCACTACTCCGAAGATTATTCAAAGACTGCTTTTTTTTTTTTTTTTTTTATTTTCCTCCGCCCCCGGAGAGATCCCTCCGAAACTTGCGCAACGAATTTACGACACCAAGTTCATAAATCAGTCATCCGCGGAGATCCGCGCTGAGAAAAAGTTGGGTAGTTCTCCGAGTCATGGAAGGAAATCTCTCTCGAGAATCGACGTATAAATTTTGACAAATTTAATTCTTCGCGGAAGAAAAATTGCACCTCACTGTTCACTTTAATTTCGTCGCGAACGAGTTTTTTTTTTTTTTAGGAGAGCGAAAGGGACATCCGTATCGCGCGGAGATGTATCTGCCCTTCGATATTTTTATAATCGGTGCGATCTGTACGCGCGCGCGCGCGCACGCGTATCACGAGCCAAGTTACACAAACCGGTCGCGTGTGCTCGAGCCGACTGACTGACTGACTGACTGGCTAAGCGCGAGTAGATGATTCGTGCGGTAGGATCGGGGAACGACTTCTGTTGCCCACGCACTACTTCGCCTTTTACGAGTAGGAAATGGACGGGAGTGATATTAAGAAGTAAATGTGTGCGACGACGACGACCACACGCAGGTGGTCGCGTACACGCACGTGAACGCACGCACCGGTGATTCGTCGTCGTGATTCGCGCGTATTTAAAATTCGTTAATTCTCGAGAACGGAAGTGGTCGTTGTGAGACACTAACACAGATCGATTTTTTCTTCCGAAGAAAAAAAAACGACAGATAATAAATTATCAAGAAATACCATCAATCTTGATCCCGGTTTGACTCTTTATTATAGCGCTTCGATAATGTAATCTGTTTTCAACGTCAGACATATTTATAGGAGTTCATTTCAAAGAACGAGGAATTTTTTACGTAATTACTTTTCGAGATAAATTCCCGTATCAATATTGTCACTTATTTGTAGAAAAAAAAATCTATAGAACACGAATAAACTTTTTAATTCTATATTTACTGATTTCCACGTAATCGCGCACGGATGACAAGAAATTTTTTTCAAAGCAGTTTTATCAGAGATGCGATTTCTTATCTCTCTAAATAAATACCAAAATAAACCTTCAAGATATATATATATATATATATCTTGTATATATATATATATATATATGTATATGTATATATATATATATATATATATATATACACATATTACATAATCTCGTCGCGGAATTGTATCGCCAATAAAATTGCGCGAGAAGATCGAACAAATCATCGGACTCGAAGGTTAAATAATTTTAATTTTCCAACGTGTATACACAAGGAGCGTGTTTTGCGCCGACAACACAATGCATTTCCCCCCCCCTCCCTCGATAATACGATATCATTGTTTTCGCATGCTCTTAATCTCCCGCGGCGGATATTGTGCAGATAGGGGCAACAAGGTCGGTGGAAGATCTCGAGATTACCGAGACATTTATTTCGCTTTTCCTGGCACGGTACCAGCGCGCCGCGCGGTCGGATCGTTAACCGGAACTCGCGGAGCGAGCCGGAATGAGCACCATCAAGACGAAATTTGTGCTACATGCGACGGAGACTCGCGTTTGTTTCAACTTTTTTCTCGCGGAACAAAGAGCGAACGGTTTTTTCAGCGACAATTCAGCGACCATTCCGGTTTCTCGAGTTTATTTAAAATGAATCGTCACAAGCGAACCACATCAAAACTCTACAGTCGATATTCGTCTCATTCGTAGAGTTTTTTTTTTAGAGAGAGAGAGAACGGTAATTGCACGATTTTGCGAGAGAACGTACGGAGAGAAGTTCGACGCGGTTAAACTCGAATATTATACCGTTAAAAAATAAATTGGAGACGATCGTATACACGTCATCTCTCGACGGCTTCTCGATAGGACGCTTCCTATATATCAGACTCGAGCTCTGGACAAATGGTCGAGGACAAAAAAATAACAATTATTAATTCGTATTAGCCGCGCGCAGCGAAGGGGCGAGTCGGCGACGACGACGTGGCTGACAATGAGTTCAGTTCGCTTGGCCCCAATCGACGGTCGGTGGTGACGCCATCGATATAAAGTTGCACGCGTGTGTTGATTCCTAACTGTATCTCCCCGCACGAAAGTACAGAACGGTATATATATATATATACATACGTACATACACACAAACAGGGTGTCCCAGAATGACCGTCGTCATTTCTCTCAGTCAGCTACTAAGCAAAAGGGAACGAGACGATGCGCTCTCAAAAGTTGATAGTCATTGAATTATTGACTCGAGATTTAACGATTGCGTGAACAAATTGACCCAATGAGCGCAAGTAACTTATGAGATATTATTTCTCAAGTAAATAAATAAATTGCGCTTTTTGAGTTGAGTTTGAAAATATGGGATATTTTGGTATCGTTAAAGTCATTAGAAAATGACGACTACGATATATGTAGCTATCAACGTAGTTGCAATTTTTGCTAGACTTTAATTACGGTTGAACAATTGCACGATAATAATTTTCTGTGGGCTGACTTCCAAAACAGTTTACTAATTGGACTGATTGAGTCTGTGAGACCCACTTTAAAATCAAACGTCTCTGCGAAAATCAATATTTTCTCAAATTTTTTTTTTATCGTAAGTTTGAAGAATTCTACGTCAATAAAAAAATAAATTGAAAAAAATCTCTAGTAGTTTTGAAGATATAAGCGTTTAAAAAAAAAGACTAACTAGAGATACCGGTTTGAAATGTTTGGATGGGTGGTCTGGAAAACTCGTGTCACTGCACACGATAGAAAACATATTAGGAATAAAAATAAGTATTAAATATTAAGAAAAAAAAATAAGACTCTGAGCAGAATAGACAAACTATTAAGAATAGTAATAAATATTAAATAAGAAATTTGAATTATTTTTTTACAAAACAAAATAGAATAAATTAATGCATTATAAATTAAGAGATAAGAGAATTTAGAGAATAATTAATCTATTTTCTTATTTAATGTAACATTATTTCAAATTCTTTTTCCAAATATTTTATTCCTATTTCTAATATTTTCTCTATTGTGCTCAGGACCTAATGTTACATTAAACAAGAGAACGGAATAACTATTCTTTCGAAAGACCTTCGAAAGTGCAAAGTAAAACTAATGAACTCGCGAGGAGAGAGAGAGAGAGAGAGAGAAAGCCACAATTCCGGAACGTTCCATCAGTATATACACACGCACGTACGAACGATATCTACGTACAGA
>QVOB01011221.1:0-18378 GCA_014839585.1 Pseudomyrmex concolor | reverse complement strand
AGAGAGAGAGAGAGAAAAGCGCTCCGCGCATCTTATTGTTAGACGCTATTTCATTTGTCAAATCGACGAATATTTCTCCCTCTCGAGATGTATAAGAGATCTATAACACATTATCATTAGCGAGTGACGTGAATTCTAAGACGACGCGGCGGCAGGCAACGCTGCCGAGAATCGGAAGCGACGGAAGGAAGACTGTAGCAATATTAGCATTCGCCTCGATGCCGCAATAGGAATTCACGGAAACGTCGGGAGATCTCGTGTACGGTCATATCGCAGTTTGGAATTGTCGTTAAACTTGCTTTTAAATCAACCAAAACGCGCAGACGTCTGATTCGGGACGCGGTGAATATGCAATAAGTTTCTCTTCCGCGGGCTTCAGATTGTTTTGACGAGCAATTAGCGACGTTTTAGAAGCAACGCGCAACTTCACTTAACCCGCGCGGTCTTTCTCTATGCAATAATCTCTTGATTTAAATTTCGCACTTCGGAGAGCGTGCAAATGACATTTTGAAAAATCGAAACGTTCGCGAAAGCGTGTTTCGTTCTTACATAATTTTTTTTTTCTTTCACGACTTTCTTACCGGAACATAATGAAAAGTTGTCTGTCGCCGTCTGCTCGCTTAAGTGAATTGAATCATCAACTATTAACCACCGCGCCGACTGCCGCCGGTTCGCGACTTAACTTTTACTTAAGCCCGTACATCACTTCGTCCGTGAAGGTTTATTACTGTTTCAGCCGCGCCGCGGAGTATCATTAATCACGCCGACCATTAGCTCGAGACAACGCCTCAATGATTACAACGACGTGCGGCATTTTTTCTTAATTATACACCTCGTGTAAACTGTTATACACCTCGACTGTACATGCGAATACTGTGGATGAAGAGCCCGACCACTGGCGCGGACATCTCGATGCTTTGTTGCTTTCGTCGAGCGTGTAGCGCGCGCGGCAGTTTTCGCATCGCGCTCAAGCGTGAGAAGAAGAACGGAGCCACTCAAGGATGATAAAAAGAGAGAAGACGAGGCAGAGGGAGAAAACGCCGTCTCCGGAAGAGGTAGAGAACGTGGTCGACGCCTTTAACGCTCTGTTGACTTCGCTAGACGCGAAACTTCCTACTTCGCGGTTTACCGCCGATGAACTTAGAATTTCTAATGAGCGAGGACGCGCCGGCCGCGTTGCAAGTTGCATTCGTTGTTCGCGCTATAAGCCGCTCTTACCTCGAGTCGTCGACATCGTCGTCGTCGTCTAGGGGGGCCGATTGTCCGCGTGCATTCGAATTTCATTCGTGCGCAGAAAACCACGGCGAAGGTGGGAGTCAACCGCGACTCTCCGCAGTGCGCGCCGAAGCATTTTCGTGCAACATTAGTCGTTTAACGCGACGTGGCCCGGTGGTACACCGTTTCCCCGGTTGGTACGACGCCTGTCGAACGGTCCTCGGTTGTCTTATATTGCGCAACCACAGCGCATAATAGCTTTACTACGCTATTTCACCCCTAACCGTGTGAACCGCGCGCTCTTTCTTATCTATAAACGAGCAACGCTAGGCGAAATAGCGAGATATAAGACGAGATGATAGGAAATCGAAATGGGATTTTCGAAGTAAAGCGCGTAATTAATTTGAGGTAATATGCAATTTCAGCGGGTCTTATTGACTTGCAAAACGGTCGAACAATATTCTCTCTGTCTCTTCGTTTCTCACCGCAAGATACATTATCTCTTGTCCGATGTTGTCATCTTGAACAATCGAATCTCTATATAGGTTGAAATGCTCTAATATTAATAGTTTCGTAAATCCGCGTGATTTTGTACGTAAAAAAAAAAAAAAAAAATATATTTCACTCTTCCATAAAGACAATTTCGACATATTGACAGATCGCTTGACAGATAGCTGTTGGATTTTTTGTTCGCGCAAATTTAATCTTTAACAGCACGTTCATTCGCCGCGCGTTGCGTCGCATCTCGTTCTCGGCAAGCTTCGCGCGCGACGTGTCGAATGAAACCAGACAAAACGCGCGGAAGAGCCAAACATTCACACGCTCGTTTTAGGATTCCGTTAATCCCATTTTCCTGGTCTGCGGAAAACGTCGAATTCAACAAAACCGTAATCCGTGAACGCGTTGGGACAAAGGGAAAGAAAAACGTTCTGGAGTAGAATCGATCGTTCGTGCAAGAATCGATAGTGGAAAATCAATCTCCGCGCGCTCTTCTCTCCCTAGCGTTCTCTCGTCAAAGTGTTGTCTTTTGCCTCTCTCTCTCTCTCTCTCTCTCTCTCTCACTTTCTTTTACTCCAATAACAATTCCCTCATTTTGCCTTCGTTGCCGAGTCCATTATCCCTGATAAAATGAAAAGTTGAGAACCTTTGACCGTTCAGCCAGTTTATTGCTACATCGAAGGACGACACGAAGCGTCGCCTGGCACAAAACCACTTCTACGAGAAACAGTTGGGCTAGGCACGACAGCTCTCGCCATTCCTTTACTTCGATCCCCTTTTCTCTATATCTCGTTCACGTTCTTTCTCTCTTTCTCTTTTCCGGTTTATTACGGATACATATATACAAAAGCTCTAAGGAACAGTATATCCTTCTTCCGAGAAAACGTTTCTAACGGTTCCCAATAAAGTCTATTCATTATATGTCCTCTTGCAATAGATTGTGCGAATTTCTTCGCAGTTTTCTTCTCAAAAATTCGATTTGTGAGCGAAAATTGATAAATATTTATTACAAATGATTTAAAGAGGAAATTAACGCAATGAATTATAACTGTGGGTAAAATTGTGATAAACGATCATAATTGCGTTAATATAAAAAGAGAAAATCTTGTATAAAATATATCTATGTAATTATAAAAAGTGTAATTATAAAAAGTGAAAAAAGGAAAAAGTTGAGACGATTTGAGCGATAATACTTAAAAAAAAAAAAAAAAGACAAACTTCTGTTCTCTCAGTATAAGTATTGTTATTATAAGAATTTGTCTAATACGTTTTAACAGTCTTTGAAGATTTAATTACGGCTTATTACTTTGTCACCCGCTTAATAATAGCACCGGATGACAAGTAACAATGGATTCTTAAAACAATTACACGAAACTTGCCGTGAGAGACTGAGGGAGTCTTGCAATTAGCACAATAGCCTATTCGTGCATTAGTTTCGCTCCAAGTTGTTTACAAGCCCATCTTTTCATCGCCGCTTGACAAAGGAGCATCGCCCAGCGAGACTGCGAGAATTTCTTCTTGCTACGCGAAGCGAAAGAATCGATGTTAGTCAAGGACAAGAGAAAATGCGGAAATGAAAGGAAAAAGAATGAAGCAGATTCTTGCCAATTGCCAGTCGCGCAAATACGCTCGAGAATTGTATTGCAGTTTCAATTGCACTTGCCACAGGTCGCGATCGTAACTGGTATCTAATTGCGGAAGTTCATCTCCGCCGAGTACGGGGATATTCATCTCGAGATAAATGATGCCAATCAACCGGGGAATTATTCTTGAACGGGCGTCACGGGCGACTGAAGGAATGTAAACCTGAGCAGGTTCCGATCCTCTAATGCTCGACAAATCCGCGGAATTGGCAATTGCATCGATCATTATTGTTAGTTAGAAATCCCTCTGAATGATCGGAGCTCACTTTGAAGGAAAAGAGATTTATTCATAAATTTAAAAAAAGCTGTTATATCTCTAACGCAGAATCCCGTGTTTTAACAACACGTAAAGCAAATACATTTTTGTTTTATCGTAGAATAATTTATCCGAATAAATTATTCTACGATTTTTTTTTTAACATACAATCCCTACGAACGCGGATTGCTCATTATTTTTTGAAAATAAAAGATATAGATATATGTGTAAATTTATTTATTCAAAAATTAAATATATATGATGTATTGTTTGTTGCAACTCGTGTAACGATTATTTCGTTTTTCGGCAGTTAATTCTCAACGGTAACATAAGGAAATAATGAGAGCGGAATTATTCGTTTTTGCGAACGCTATTTCCAGTCGTTTCTAATTAAAATGATCCAGGCAGACGGAAATTAGGAACAGCAACACGGGAACGGTAAAGCGCCTTCTTCTTCCAATGATTACAGGAAGACTCACGGTCGTTTACCCGATTCGACCCATGAAATCGTCGTAGCGAGAATGCATCGGTAGCGCACCGTGCCGTAGCCCGTCGGTAGAGTTGCAGAGACCGTACATCCTGCAATTTCTCGAGTACACACTTGCGAACACTTGAGTAATTTAGCGGTACTTTGGCATGACGGGTTTTCGCTTCGCGGAGCGGATGATCAATCGACGCGAGTAAACGCGTGTAAATTGTGGCGCTCTCTTACGCATTTCATCTCCAGATTAATTTATTTATGGAGACTGGCGGTAATAGATTGTTATGTATTATATCGAAGTCTTTCTCGAAGTGAAGTGCGATAATTTCTAATTCCCCAAATAAACACGAGCGATTGTAGATAAATATCTAATATTTTCTGTTTGTTTTTTCTGTGTCTCTTTTTTTCTCTATTATTTTTATATCAATCGATTCTAATTATTTTGTATCATTACGTTACGTTATGATTACGCTTTTAATTATTATGTAACTTTACAAAGCAATATAGTTACATTAAACAATTTTAAAGTTATCATGTAAACGTGTGTGTAAGATAGTTAGTTTTAAGAGGTTTAACATCGTGAATTATTAGAAATACCATTTCCGTATTTGTTCTTGCTTTGTATTGTAATTCCATATGTTTATGCAATAACAACATTACGCATGAATTTAAAATAAAAATTTTAAATGTCGTCACGTATTACATTGGTTTAAGACGTTTCATGAATGTAAGCCTCTTTCAGTATTTGCGAAATTATAAGAGAACCCGGTAGAATATTACCGTCTTCAATGTATGGTATTTACTAAGTCTAGACATTCGCAAATACACGAGTAATTTAATGGTACAACCGGCGGAACTTATTGTATAAACTACCTACGGAAATGAGAAATGTTTCCGAGAACAATAACTTTAACATAAATAACAACTTGCAAGTGGATATGTTTAAAGAAAAATATAATAAATGTTATTTACATTGATGTAAAAAGTGTTGCAATTGTAGATTGTAAACTTCCGTGTTGTAGATAAAACAAGAATTAGTCGTTACACATAAAAAAAACTCAAAGGCTTATTAACTTACGTTGTTATTTGGTCTTACAAATAAATTTTTTATGGATTATTAAAAATTTAACGTAGATCGCGTTGATACAAAATATTTTTGTTGCAATAATACGTAATACTACTATACTAAGTAGCGTTTTGAGCAGAAATAAGATTTGTCTATGCAAACATCATAATATCGCATATCGAGATATATCGCATATCGAGATATATCGATCTCCTTTTTGTTTCTAATTGCCGATTCCAGCTAAGTGTTAAAACGACTTTCTTGTTTAAACAATTTTCCGTTTAAAAATTAAACGGAATATAATTATTCGGACTCGGAGTTATAATAATATTTTATGCATGAATGCATACCATATATTACAAATATATATTAAATATGTGATGTTACATTTATATTAACTGCAAGTTGACATTCTTCGATTTGGTCTTACGAATAGATTTGCTAAATATTTACCAGATTTTAAGTAAATGACTTTCTTCTTTATTTTATATGACACGTGTCGAGTCCATACTCTCGTCGATCGGATTTCAAATGCGGTTTAAAATCTCCCTTCATTTCTCAGCATCGACCTTTATCCCGAGTGCTTCTTTCTTCTCTCGATACTTCAGCGTCCCGACGGAAGCTGGGAGCAAGAAAAGAATAACGGTCGGCTGAAGCGTGTCAGGACAGAAAGAAAAGAGAAGAACACGACGAGAGGCAAAACTGAAGAATTTACGACCCGGGAAGAACAAGAAAGTCGCCGCACACATAATCGTTGGCTCGGAACGCACGCTTTCGAGCTTTCGCCCAGCTTCATTGGTTTGTGCAACTCGCGGAGAGAAGAGAGAAAGAGAAGGAAAAGAAGATGCGCATAAAGCGACGAGCGTGAATTCACGGCAAGCGAGGCGGTCCACTTTACATGCAAAATGCTTGCGTGTTCATTCGTCATTCACAGAATCCGATCAAGAACGACCCGATTGACTTTGACCGTTCGCGAGATGAGAAAGCTTTTCGCTTCAAAATTCATAGTTCAATACTGTTTACGATCGACAGGTTGAATCCTCGTACGTTTGTTTTGTGATTTCTTTGAGAGATCTCTTCCGAATGGATTTTAAAATTCAGATTTTATCTGTTGAATGAGAAGACAAGTAAACTCATCGACAGGATTTTTTTCTTTCATCGACAACTTATCGCGCAAGTTGCAGAAAAGATTAACGATGTCGCCAACTTGTAAGCGCAAGATAATAAACTAGCGTAAAACTTTGTTGACGCACGCGTAAGCAAACGCTCGAGCGTTCTTTCTTGCGGTTGGAAAAATCGTGTGCGATACAACAATCTTGTGCCATTTCTCTTGCGAGCAACGTCGTCGGCGAGTAGTTGGCCTGAGCTTCACAGCATACAAATCAGAATAGTTATCACGTCGACACGGCGACGAGAGGCCACAATAGACATGATTAATCGGCAGTAATATCACGACGTTCTTCTGTGTGTCCCGATTGTGTAAGCGAGTGAAAGGGATGGCCGAAGAAGACACCGAGCTTCTAAGCAGAAACCGGGAAACATCATATCGAGGGATGAAAAGCTCGACGTCACTGGCCCGGAGGAAAATGAATGTGAAGTCGCGACCTTTTCTCGAGGGCGCAACCCTCGCAAAAAGTTTTATGTGTGTGCAACGGCGCATTGTCCATTCGGTCCTTCCCTAATGCGCGTGCCAATTCAAATAACGCGAGTTGTTTTGACACGTAAAAGCAAAACTCGCGCGACTGTTAATCACAGACATCTGTGCATTTGTCTACATCGAACTATCTATCAACAATACGCGTAGATAGAAACTTTAGAGTGAAAATGGAATCCAGTTGGAAAATAATTGTAGTATTTTTTTTTCATACAGAGTGTTTCGGATACATATTTTGTTTACATTGCTTTGCAATTTATTCTGTTTGAGTTACAAAAAAAAATAAAAAATAATTTTGTGAGAGAGAAAATAATTTAAAAGTTAGTTTTTAGATAATAGAATCTCTAATGTAATTTTAAAAAATTCTGGAGCGTATCAACATCTCACACAGTTTCTATTTTTCTGAAAAATCATTACAAATCGAAATGCCAGCTACATCTGAAAATATGTAATCTTTCAAGCAAATGCTTGCTTGTCTGATGATCAGAAATTACGTCGTACGATATGAGAATATCGGCAAAATAACGCAAAAGCAATATGTCATCGAACAATCGGATCGGATTTTTGTTGTAAGCGACGTTCGACACTATTTATTTTTTGCATACACAAACAATAAAAAAAAATCGGAGAAACAGAAATTACGACGGGAAAAACATAAAAATATATTTTTTGAAAATCGCGATACATGTGCTACTGGCTAATTTGCAATTTGCTACGTAAATGTCATTGCATGAACAGTAATTCCCAATATTTTAAATACGAGATTGCTATAGGTACGTTTTTATTTGTTTGTTAGTTTCTAATCTTCTTTCTCTTTCTTTTTTTATTTAGCTGTTTTTTAGAGATAATGAACTTTGATCTATACTTTTGCTTGCAATGTAAAGCAAACGATTAAATGGTACTGAAATATTTTGCATTACATGTGCAAAAAACTTGAAAATTAAACAAATTTAATTAATTTTCTCACTGAATAATAATTGTGATGATGTTATCTCGCTTTAGGAAGAAATAGAGAGAGAGAGAGAGAAATATTTCCAGATAGCTCTCTTACACGAACATATTTAGCACGATATGTTTGCAGTCTCTACCGAGTCTTTGAATAATTTATATTATTTCATTTACTTCTTGCAAATCTTTCTATTTAAGTTGCGTGTACTTAACTGAAAAGATTACGTCAATGAAATGTAAGAGATAAATTTTTACTCATTTAAAAGTCGTGAATATTTTCACAGAACAATAATTGGGTCACAAGATTGCAAATATATTCGACGTCGAGTAAGAATTGTTATTGCACAAACAGTGTAAAGATCAACATTTATACACATGCTTGACTTTAGCAATATTGAGTTACTTTCTTATTTTCTATACACTTGATTAAAAAAAATAAAACTTAGAAGAGCTTATATACAAATTAAAATATAAAATACAGATGTTTTAAGATAAATTGTTTTAGTTAATTGTTTAATTAAATTTTTGATACACGTTCTATACTTTTCTTTACTTGGAACATACAATAAATAAAATTTAAGTAAACAAAACCTAAATTATTACTTTTCTTTTTTTTTATTACAATAAATTAATTTACAATAAATTAATCGATGAAGCTTGTATTCTATTACACGCGATATCTATAAATAAATTATAAAGATTTTCATTATAGTCAATTTCAAAGAAAAACAATTGGAAAAATATTTGAATATATAGCTTCAAATATAAATCGTTGATATTGATAGAACAAATAAACGACACATTGATAGGAAAAAATAAATTTCAATATCAATCGGGTGTTATGAACCATCTATTAAATAAACAGTGAAAATAAACGACATGATGTTCATTTGAGTAGAACTCGATTGCGCGAGTGAAAAGGTCTCCCTCCGATTTACGGAAATGTCGTTCGGGGAGTACACCATAAAATTCGAACTTTCGCAACGTCACCACCAAAAAATGGCCGGGCTCGAATAAAATCAGCGGGCAGGAGTGAAGAGGGAAGGGAAGCGAAGGGAAATCCGACCGAATGTAATAGATGTTTTTCCGGTCGAATCAACAGTAGTCGATTCTTCCCGCCGTGGAAAGTAGCGCCGCACTAATGGACACAGTCCTGTATCCTGCGAGCACATTCTTACTTGCAACCGTAAGGATAAGGTGAATGTAAGGGGATGATGGAAGTGCATTTCGCCTTAGTTTAACGCAGACGAATGGGATTTAACTTCCAACTAGAAAAGCAGGAGCGCGATATTTGCGACATGCGTATTTCGTACCACATGTACAAAAGAAACCGCTTTTGTCTAAAGTGACAATAAATTATGTTTTTGTTACATTATTATCCTGTTTGACTGTTCAGATTACGTGTACCTATATTACTCAAGCAAATAACAGTTGCGAAATGTTATCGTCACACAGAAAAATCAGCAATAATGTTTCCGCTGTTCGATTTTTATTTGCGAGGAAAATATGCAATTTTGCAGAACAATTCGCCGAATACGTTAATCATTGAGTTTCGCAATGGCAAAACTAGCGACGAAGAACGACGTCAGTTCCTTGAGTGGCTACGATACCGACGGCAGTTCTCGTTTGAGGATGGCGCCCATTTTCGTGAGACCAGGATCCGACCGTGCATCGTGTTCACGTTCTCTCAATACAATTCCGACCGTATGTATACGTAGAGAAGGGGTGAAAAAGCGAACGAGAGAAAAAGAAAAAGAGGGAGAAAAGCGTGTGCGACACATTTCGAAGTCACTTCGATCGCGTCTCTCGATTCGACGACGTTGAATTGGAATTACCGCAGATAGAGAGAAACGAAAGGATTGAAAAGACGGCCCGAATAGGATTGGATGGATACGGATACTCCGGCAATCGCGAAAAACTGCTACGGACTATGTACCTCCATCGCCGACGCTATGGCTCAACTTGATATTTGAATATCCAGAAAAGTTCAACAAGAAGGATCTCATTGTTCGTAAAAATTTCGGGAATGTTCGAACGTCGTAAAAATTAATGTGAGCGAACTTTATTCATCGGGAGAAAGATAGCCAAAGAAAGAGAAAGGAAAAGAATAAAAGAAGAAAAGAAGAACAGAGTTTCTCGCGGAAAGTTTAAATACTTAAGATGGATCGAAAATTATCGCGGATTCGCGAGAAATTTAGAATAGACCGATAATCTAGTTTCGTATACTTTTCAGAACTTGCAACGTTTCTAACATTTTCAAAATTCTTGACATTTTGCACAAATGAAATTTGTTGGCAAAACATAAAATCATTCTGTAAGAAATTTAAATGGAATTTTTTAATTGCGATGCATTAATTGCGACATGTCGAGCAGAGTTCGATGATTGTTGAATTTTAGATATGCACGACAATATTTCCTATAAAGCTACATATTCTTAAATCGATCATGATTATCAGAAGAATTTACAAGTGCAAGTAAAAAGCTTAGACTATTTTTGCAGAAAATTATATATTCTAACTCGTTTGCCAGTTTCTTAACAAAATTAAGATTGCAATGCTCTGAACCGTGAATAGAGAGCTGAGAGACAATTGCTAATACAGAATGCTGACTACCGTATATTTTTGTTTTCTCAGAGTATCGCCTCCCAATTTCCTATCGTCGTGCCGAACAAGGGGATCCACATCGTCACCGAAAATTTTCTCGCCAAAAATGGAGTTCCATGATCTTGACATTTATCGACAGCTTAAGGAGTAATCTTCTTCAGCGATCGCTATCACGTACAATCGCGGAATGCTATTCACGAAGGAAATTTCCGCAATGAATCGTAGTCTTACCGCGTTGAAGAAACAGAGTCCATGGCCGCAGGAAGTGTTTCCATTCTTCGAGAAGTAAATAGGGAGAAACGCGTTGGCGGAACTACCTGCAGCGGAACTTGCTGCATCCTTCGGGGCATCTAGCATTTCAATTTATGAGTTGATACTCGGCCAAATTTATAGCAAGCTCGTTCTCAAGGCAAGATATTTTAACCTTGGTGAACCGAGGATGTACCTACTAACTTCGAAGCGATCGAAGTCAAGAAAGTCAAAGCGAAGCTACAAATTATTTGATAAAAAAAATGAAAACGTCGTATTCTTTCGCAAGTTCTTTTAATAGTGAATAGCGCTTCAGGAACTTTTTTAATTATTTTCACATCAGAGTCTGTTAAAATAAAACAAAATTTTCGCATAAAGACAAAGAGTGTTAATTAATTTATATATATAAATGTTAATTAATTTATTCCATATAGAAAAAAACTTTGCTAAGAAAAGAATAGTAACAAGATTAATTACTATAAGTCTAAGAAACGTTTGCCATAAGCCTATTAAATTTTCTGCTTTGCCGGCAAAACCTTTTGTTGATAAGACAAAAATAGCAAAACTTTTTTTCCGTAATACCAAATATTGTTTTTGTATAAATATTGCATATATACTTTTTTCTTTCAAAATATAGATACACACTTGCTTTTCAGACAACAAGTGTGTGTAATATAAGAAAGCGGAAGTTAAACGACGTGATTTACTCTCGAATTGTGAACCGACCAATCTATACATAAACGCACACATCTCGAGATCGGAGTTTCAATTAATTCCCGCGCGCAGTTTCGTCTGTTTACATGATGACTACAGTATTCGTGCTGACCGTTGTGAAATACTTGACGGTCGGTTCCGTCACAAAGTCGGTCCTCTATACGATATTTCACTAAATTTGCAGTGTCCATTCTCGAGGTGAAATACTTCAGCCACACTGAATTCAAAAGCGACATATGTATTCTTTGGTGTTAACACGTGGTGGTAAAATATCATTTTAGTATTACGTAAAATATCATTTTAGTATTATAATTGTATTATAAGTATAATCTTATAAGTTTTACAAGTAGTAATTGAAATAATAAAAAGCGTTACAAGTATTATTATATTTAATAAATCTCTTAATTTTTTATTTTAAATATTTTATTTTTTTCTAAAATTTTTTTATATAAAATATTTGCAATATTCGAACACAATGTTTTTTTAAATTTAATTAATAATTTAATATCGCGCAACGGTATTTTCCACGCTAACTCTATTTTATCTGGCTGAAAAAATTACCGGATTGACAGATAACGGCGAAATGGAGTGGAGACCGAGTTGGTCGTTTCTAAGCGAGCGACGCGTTGCCGGTACACGCGAAAATCCCAGAGTGACCGGAACGAATGCTCGTACGTGCGCGCACACATCTCGGCGGAGTTTCAATTAATTCGGGCCCGCAGTTTCGTTTGTTTACACGATGACCGCGGCTTTCGCGCCACGGCCGCTGCAAAATAGCCAGGCTGATGATCCCGTCACGATCCACCACCGACGCGATACGAAGCGAGTGCGAATCTGCTGTCGCCACGCGTCAGCTGCCGCATTCTCGCATGATTTTCGCGGATACAATTACTATGTAAATATCGTGACTCTCCTGCGAGAAAGAAAGTAATTACTGATCGCCATCGCGCAAGCACGAACGTGCAGCCACCACAAAAAAAAGAATAAAATAAAAAGTAAATATCGCCAAACGCTGTCAGCTTTTCTCTCCGAAGATTTATTTTAATATCGTGTCATATTCTTCTGTTTATACGCAACCTTATACACCTCTCTCCTTTTTATTGCAAAAATTGTATTTTTTATTCGAAAATGTTTTTCCATAAATGACGAAAACAGATGAAAAAAAAAAAAACAATTTACGCATCAATACCCTTGTATAAAAATTTCATTCTATGTATAATTAATAAAAAAAATAAACTTTTTTCGGATCTTTGCTTTTACAGCATAAAATTTATATGCTGGAAAAAAACTATTAATGTTTTTTTAATTCGTACACCACATTCACGTGTAAATACTTAAGTGATACTAATACGTGCGCGCGTCTATGAACGATAGTATTAAAATACATACTCTTACGTTAATCGATAACAGCGTTCGTGTGATCGTGTCTCTCTCTCTCTCTCTTTCTCTCCCTGTGTGCGTGATATACCCCGATATTTCCCGGAAACAAGAGACTTACCCATAATTACCACAGTTACCGGGGACTAATAACATCGACGGATATATTATTAGTATACACTCCCGACGCACACCCCGGTCTTATCTGGGCCGAGGCGGTAATGACGACAGCTCGTAAATTGATTCGAGATAATGTTGTCGTCTTTGCGTTACTGAGTCGCACACCATGGAAATCTGTTCGTTCGCGGCAAATTCCCCTTTAATGACCGCTTTTATTTTACCTCTGCGCAACCTCCCGTTTCGCAGGTTTTTCGCTACGCTGTTTTGTTCAAATCGAAACGATTGAGAAAGTATATATTTCATTCACAACGACTTTTCCACTTATCATCTTCCATTAACTCTATTATCGAGATATTATATGTAATATCACTTGTAAATTTTCTACTAACGTTGTATTTACTTTTTGTTTGCTCTTCTGATACCGGTAATATTGTTTCGCCAACTCCCATAGTAAAAACGAAGGTTTTTCCACCATATTGGAACGGAAATATATTGAGAAATCGTTCACGCGCCGCTTTGCGAAACGTCATATTCGCAAACATCTATCGGTCCTTTCGAATGTAATCGACGGTAAAAATATTTCAGAAATGCCGACCTGCAGGACTTTATCTTCATCCCAGGCTTTCAAAGACCCCCATATTCTGCACCCTTATAGCAGACCGGAGTTGCCAGATGAGAAGACGAAGAAGACGACGAAGAGGAAGACGATGTTTGTGTGTACGGAAAAGAGGATAAGCCTTCTATCGCAGACTTTTCGAGGGCTCCCGTGTTGTCGTACTAGCACTATTCATACATTTCTCATATTATTAGAACTTAAGCTGCGCCTCGCATGTGATATTCGTACGAAATTCTATCAACCGCCGTCCGATCGATAGTACATCGTCTTCAAGGCCGAGAAACTCCGGCTTATCGACTTACTCAAATAACTCTGACTGATATATCGTGTGTATGCGAGAATTTCGATGCGCGATCGCAAATTTAACCGCTTCCACACGGAAAAAAAAGTTTTGTTACCGCAGTTTTTATTACTTAAGTTTTTACACCGGGTTTAATAAAGTGAAATCAAGTAATTCATTGCCACCTTATTCAGCACCAACACATGCAAGCTTCTTTTCTGTACAGTAACGAATCTTGTTATTCCAGCAAAAGAAACTTTTTTTCCCGCGCGTGTATGTTCTAGAATGCAATTAGCGATAACAATTAATGGTTACGTTATATATTTCATTGTCAAAACTGTGCTTGATAAAGACACGTTATATTATTCTTGTTATTTCATTAGCGCGAAGACGTTTTTGTACAATTTTACGGAGAAATAGCACGAATATCGCGTGTCTATACGTATATCCGCTTCGTTCAAGCCGGTGATAGCGAATTAAATCTGACGGATTATGAAGCGGACAGAGATGAATGTATGCATAAGAACGGTTTACATTCGATTCGCTCTAGAATATCCACCTCGCTGTTTGTATCGTTAACCGCCTCCTCCGCGCAAGAGTAAACGATTTCATAATGGGAACCCGCGGTTGATATTTCAAATGAATCGTGACGTCTGCCTCTGAGGTGGATTATATTTCAAGAACCAATCGTCCGCGCGTATTTGCCAAGAGCTTATTAAAAAAAATCCGCGATTAGCTCGCCCGAAATACGTGATGTAACGATTATGCCCGGGCAAACTGTAAACAGCACGAACAATCCGCGGGGGATTTGTTAATAATGCAAATATTTAAATGTCACAATAATTAATATATGTATATATGTATATATACATTGATATTTCAAAACTAAACGCTTTGCTGCATCTCCACTATTATACATCGAATGAAATGTCGCTTTTGAAATGTGGAACAATTGCTCACATGTGTGTATTTACATATAATAATAATTTTTTTTTTTATTTTCTGTGTAGACTAATGCGCGCAGCCACAGAGTTTGTTACCAAGAGCATTATTTTAAAAAATCGTGAATACACAACTATTTTTTTTTTTTTTTTTTAGAAACTTCTCTCAAAAGATGTAGCCCGCGAGATTTGCGTTTACGATATTATCACCCGTGTAAAAGCCGGTTGAAGTTAAAAGTTTCGAAAGAGAGTCACTTTTGCTACATATTCAAAACGAAAATTCTGTGGCGGGTATCTTCCGCGTAAGTAACCAGTGACGCGCGTAAGCCAGTAAATTCCACTTCGCTTCCAGCTGCAAAAGCCGGCTACGCTTTCCAATGGTAAAAGTAGTCGAGCCATTGAAAGTTTAACGCGCCGTAAGCACGTGAGTCTTCTACGTGCTTGTATCGCACGTATTCAGCTTTTCCTCCCCGTGTACGAGGTCTAAGATTATACCGGAGACATATATTATGGGCCGGCAATAAATAAGCAGCTCGATATATTAAATTAAGTGGTTCCCGTACAGAGTTTATCCCCGCGCACGAATCCCTTTGTTTCAAAACCATTTGTACATTTCCGAAGTTCAGCGTACCGGATACCATTCGGTCATGAATATTGAAAAAAAGCGTACATATAACATTTTTCTCGGTTTTTTCCGCTATCATGCAACGAGAAGAGGTTTCTCACGTACGGGGAAAGAGAGAGAGAGAGAGAGAGAGAGAGAGAGAGAGAGAGAGAGAGAGAAGAACGTTACGTTGAATTATATCTCAAGCGTTTCCCGCTTATATCGCATGATAATGCTAATCAATACAGCAGGCAAGCACTTTGGAATCAGCAATTAATTTCGCGCGTTCGATCTAAACGAGACAGCTTGTACCTGCTTCATCAATTAAACTACTGTAGCGATATATCATGTACGTTGCAGTGAGTCAATGAGAGAAACGCGAATATTATTATATATTATAAGAAAACATCATCATTTAAATATTACATGTTCACAAAACCTACTTATACACACACACACACACACGCACGCACGCACGCACGCACGCACGCACGCACGCACGCACATTATATATATATATATATATATATATAGTTTATTTCGCTGATTTTCAATTATTTTATGAAGGACAGATCCTTCCTAAGCCGCGCGTTCATGGACAACAACAGTTCGGTAACGGCCACAATCAATTGGCAAGAAATGAAAATTGGCAATAACAGTTTAATGGACTTGATTGACAAGGGCAAAAATTATTCTGGTATTTAACGAATGGATTTAATTATGTGGCTAGACAGCAAGCTAAAAAAGACATGTTGATTTTATATTTTTTGTATACGTATGTGTTTCGTTTCTCTTTTCCTCTATTTTTGACAGTATTAAAGCGTGAAAGATTTAATGAAAGATATAATTAAATTATAGAGCGTCGTTTTCTATTATTATTTGATTTTCTTGAAGCTTTTAACTGACAAAATAGAACACATAATTGAAGAGTTTCTCTCAGCCACATACGTATTACGTAATATACATATGACACAGAAAATCGGATTAAAATACTGCATTAAAAACTCTTAATATATCTTTCAAACATCGAATCGGTAAATAAGAAGAAATGTAATTAACATGCTTTTTAAAGTATTTCTTTAATTGAAACAAAACTGCGAGTTTAATTTTAAAAAATTTCCCTTGCGCGGAAACAACATTTGACTTTTGCGTGCTGTGTACAGTTCTTCGCAGCTGTCACATTTCCGAATGACAATCGGTTTATCGGCGACAAATGTCAGGCGATTTTCGACCGCCGACCAACGCGCGACGGAGCTTTTGCCCGATTCCGGCTTTGCGATCTCTCGCGTGGCCGACAAATGGAGCAAAGATTGACTACGATCAAAAGAAACAATGATCAAGAGTATCTGTCAATTTGAATTGTTTTCGTGATATCTCAGCGGAGATTACGTTATCAACTACATGTTGCTACATCTTACCTTTTGCCCTGCCATCATACTTTTCTTTTCTTCGATATATTCTTCTTTCCGCCATGCTTATTTTTATCATATTGTATATTTACCGAACGCGCGCGCACCGACGTGTGTTCAATTTTCTACAACAATATTGAAATAACGGAATTATTTTTTTTCCCTAGTAAAACCCAAGTTTTGTAAATATTTGCTTTTTCTCTCTCGATACTGCAAAACGTACACTTTGGATGTCACTTTACTATGCTAAAATTAAATTCAAAAACTTGTGTGTACTTGTATGCGTCTGTGTGTGTGTGTGTGTGTGTGTGTGTGTGTGTGTGTACAGTTCAGTTATCTTCTCTGTACGTAAAGGCGATATTTTATTTGAGTTTGCCCGGAAACACAGGCGAAACAAATATCATTTATCGTATTAAAGTAGACAAGGAGTGTGACGTTTGTATTGAATTAGACAAGAACTGTGCTTCATTCCGAAGTGCAATGCATTAGCAGCCGCACCGGGTGCGCACTTGCGAGCGCATTATGCATTTGACAGTCGCGCCGTCGCCCAGAGACATATAACGTCACGACTGGAGAGTAATGTCCCTTCTCTTCAGCTCAACTTGCCACTGTTTAAGCGTGTACGGAACTTTCGTGTGAGTTTCGCGGAAGACATCGACCGATTTGCGAATGCTGACGCGAATCCGTTAATCATAATCCATTCTAAACAAGTTGGGGATACATTAATTGCACGTCGCAATTATCCACGCCGAGAACAATACGAGCGACAACTGCCAAGCTGCGCTGCGCGCATATATCGCGAATAATCAATTCTTTATCACGCTTCGTTAAAATTAATAAACACCAAAAAAAAAAAAAAGAGAGATAGTTAGAAAACTTATTTAGATCAATAACGCTGGTAAGCGTTTTATCGAGAAAGAAAGTCGCTACTTACGTTATGCTCGGTTACCGCGCGCACATAATTTGCGACGAATACGAGCTGAATTTAATCAAGATGATGGAAGCAGCGAATTTTCGGAGTCTTTTGCGGCACGGCGATATTTGAGAACCAAGCGCACGTCATTGTCACGAAGTGACGACCGGCGTGCCGTTTTCGTTCGTTGTCGCGCGTGTGTGTGTAATATCATTGCAAACGGGGAATTATTGCGGCGGCGAATAATATTTCGGGTGGATTTCGGTGTGAAACGCACGCTCGTGTGGTCGGATCGCGTGACAGGCTACGTCAAAAGGACGAATTACGTGACCAAACGACGTATTTTCGAGACAAACGAGGCGTGTCGTTTTCGCTCTCTCGCGAAACTGCCGTCCAGGCCCGTTGCGGTAACAACGGCGCGAATAATAGTAATTCCTAGTATAATGGAATCGGCCGGTTTGGGTAACGGGGTTATCGAGACTGAAGTTATTCGCGTGGTATGTATTTCCCCGGCTCTGCTCGGAGATCGCAATTACATCGGTACACCAGCTGCATTTAAAACATAATGCCGCGTTTAAAACGGACGCGTTACTAAACTACCTGTGTGCGTTCGGTATTTATGAAATGGAAATTAGCCAGTTGCCGATGTTTCTCAAACATTTTTGCCGAAAATTATTATTAAACTTGATGATTACCGACATCAGCGAAAATCATTTGAAAAGATACTTGTTTCTGTCGCGAAAGTTTCGCGAGCATCGCATCGATATGTACGGTATTGTAAGAATAAATGT
>QVOB01011220.1:0-18456 GCA_014839585.1 Pseudomyrmex concolor | reverse complement strand
GCCACTGCATTGTCTACAATTTCGCTAACCGGCTGCTCTGATATTACGTGTTCACCGCAGACGGTCGGTTAGCTTTAGCTGCTCTATAAGCGCGCATATAATATACGTGTGTTTCGATATGAGGCGACAAATGACGTCGAATAATAAATGTAAACAAGAATTACTCAGCTGAGCGAACAATAATTTGTCAATACTTAATGGACACTTTCATCGAATAGTTCAATAATTGCCACAAATCAGCATAGCGCGTTGTATTCAATGCACTCTATATACATATATATATATGTATATATGTATATATATATATATATATCGCTTCTTATAGTTAATATATTACATTACCATTGTGTCACATACGCCACGTACGTCAGATATTACGGCAATTAGTCATTCATCAATTCATCTCAATAAAAGTGTTTATTAATCATCAGGTAATGATAATTATCAGAATCGAGCATAATGATAAATAACCGAGATCGTGACGATATATAACTTACTTGCGCATTACCTCCGGAGGATTCGCGAAATTGCAAAATCGCAGAGGAATCAGTGGAATCACGTTGTTACATTCAATACGAGACAAATATTTGCGACATCTAACGAGCTCGCCGGCGATAATACGACACGGATTACGGAAATGCAACTGAGAGAGAGACGTTAGTTAAAAACGTTTGCTTTGAGGGTTGCATCGTCCCTCGTGGGGATAAAGAAACGTGGGGATTCGAGAGGCGGACACGTTCGTCGCAATGATACACTGCGCGAATCGCGGGCTACGTGCACAGTCCGACATAAAGTTTGCGATAGCGCGGCATCGGGTTTACCCGTCAAAGAATAGTTTACAGTCACGCGCCGACGCGAAAAATGGGCACGGCATACGTGGGCACGTCTATCGCAGTAAGGTTTTCACGGACGTCGCTGCAGCAGAAGCAACGGCAACATCGAGAGCAAGCTAGCCGAAAGGGGTACGAAGAATTCCTTGCACTCGGGGCATCCATGCGAAGAATTCCGGGCACGTAAATCTTGGCAAATCTTACGAACGGCTCTCTCTCGACCGCCTCGTATATGGTTCTACCTATCTTCTCCGCGCGTCTTCTTCTTGTACACTCGTATCGTTGCTTTGATTCACTTCGTAGTCCTTCGTATTTTTGACATGGTCGATAACAGAGAGAAAGAGAGAGAGAGAGAGAGAGAGAAAGAGTAAAAGAGACGTACCGCCGAAAAACCCCAGGATATTTCTTTTTTAACCGCATTTCAAAGTCTCTTAGGAAAAATATCGTGTGTCTGTGTGTACATCGATCTTTCTATATAGACATGTATCTCTTTCTCTTTTATTTTTACTCTTTTTCTCTCCGTTTCTTTCAATTTCAATCCTCGGAGTAGACACGAGGAAAAAAAAAGCACGGACTTTAATATCTCCATACCGACTTCGATGTTAAATAAAATGTAAATTTTTCGAACACTAACACACACACACACATATATATATATATATATACGAACCTCGGCCGCTATTTTGCTAGAACAACCGTGTGAACAACCGTGTTTTACCTAAATAATGTATTTGCGCTTGAATAAACTTTGTACGTGCCGCGCCGCGAAACTCGTGAAGCTTGTTTACGGTCGCTCTTTCATGTCTATCGTGATTTTATACAGTTATAATTTAACCTTCTTTTGCTATACTCAAAGACAAGTATGTACACACGCGTAAAACGAAATCTTGAAATGTTTCGTTTGAACTTCTTTCTTTACGAAGTTGTTCAGAAACGACTTTAAATTTAGTACTGCTTTATCGCGAATTTAGACGATTCGTACGTTATCGGAGACAGTTTCATAAACAGAATAATTTTAACGTGAGCAAATTTGTTTTGTGTAACATTTCTTCGATAAAAATGCACAAAACTTATTATCTTCTCGAAAAGCTATCAGTCAAACTGATGAGAAATAAATGTCTCAATGACCAGACATACCAATAGTTGGACAGTTATTAAAAAAATAATTATTAGATATGTAAATACTAATCATAAACAATCATCAATGTTTTACGTATTTCTTAAGATATACTTTTAATTATTAGTTTCTAGCTTTACACACATATATAAATGATAAATGCTTTCTTATACGTATATTTCTTTAATAAATGACCGGTCAATAACATCATAGTCCGGTCATTAGAACATCCACGCGCTGAATACATCACAGAGAGAGATGTGTTTATTGTACAGGAAGACTAAGGTATTAAAAATCCGACTGAGGCGAGAGCAATGGAGGAACACAATATTACGCGAATATTACACGAATAATAACCGGGAGCGTTATTTGGCGAGATAAAGCACGACTAATACTAGAGTAATGCACGTCGATGATTTAATGTGCGCGCGCGTAAGGCACACCCTCTCGTAATAGCTACGGCCACGTATTTAGTGAGACATAAACGCGCGCGAGTCGCACATCTTCCCTGTGTTGTAGATAACGCACACTGGTTGAGGTGTTTACGGCGCGTGAGACTAAGCTGCATAGAGCGCTATCGATCTTCGTGTGTTTAGACCGTGGGGACGTCGTCAGCACGTAGGGATCCACGACGCCCGCCGCAGTGAGCAAGTTATTATTTAATAATGCTCGTTGCTGTTAATGAAACTATGTTCTGTAAGGTGAATAAGCTCGTTCGCGCGTGGACGTATCTTCCGTTCTTAGCGTATACGCTATACGTTAATATGCGGCGTCATCAAGAGAGAAAGACATAGATAGAAAGGGAGAGAGAGAGAGAGAGAGAGAGAGAGAGAGAGAGAGAAGTCCCCATCGGCAAATCGTAAACTCGGATAACTTCGGTGCCGTCTCTCCCAGTCTGCAAATTGACCAAGAAGCTTTGGCTAATTTTGCAAGTGATTACGTGACAAGACCCAAAACCGGGCGTTCTTTCGAGAGTCTCTGTGAGAATGAAACAGGCCGTCTAATCTCGCACCTGCATATCGGTTCGGCGGCATATATTAAAGTTAACAACGAAATCGTATACGCCGGATATATATGCCGTTAATATCTCTATAAAAACCATGGAACTAATTGCTTTCGTTGAGATTAAAATGGAATATAGCGCACGAGTTACCGCAGCATTCAGCCGCGCCGCGCGGCAGAATGGAACATTGTACTCTGGTTAAATTTAGACCCCATAGACTACGCCGAGGCTAATTTTAATATAATATTCACACTATAGCGGGATTTTAGCAGCTTCCACTCGATTGTTCAATCGCCGAAGGTTAATGGAGCGTCAACGCTCCGCCCGGGCTTCTCTCTACCGAGAAGTACATTAATAGTTCATACTATGTAATTTATGCGCATACTCTCTACGGTCGTAATTTATGTGGCGCATCATACGCATTTAAATACCTATATCATCGACCAATTACCACCGCCGGCGCATTTTACGCTTGTTTTAGCGTACACACGTGCGTGTTGGTATCTTATATGCATATCTCTACATTTTCTCTCTTTCTTTTTTTATTTTTTATTTTTTTATCTCAACACGCTCGAAATTATATGCTGACGTCGAGGAACACTATCCATCTCGCGTCGCGAGTAGTATAACGCCGATGTAGCACGTTTAGCCCTTTCCATAGTCTACAAAGTTTAGTTAATAATTTCGAACTTTCGCTGTTTCACGCTAGCGTGATTTTCTATCCCACGTGGACGTAAAATTCGACGTATGGTTCTGCGTGCGTTCCCCGAATTTGCATGACATATTTCGATGTCTCTTCTCTTTCTCTTCAGAAAATTTATTTTTCATCTCGAACTAAATTCGCATATTAAAACTTTTCTGATAGAAAAACCGTATCAAGGTCAAAAGAAAGAGATATGTGCACATAAAAAATTTTTATTTCAACACACGATTTTGTACTTTTTTGGCATCTCGCCCCCTCACTTGGCACCCATTTCCTATTCCACAAATTACTTCCAATAGCACTTATTTTACTTGTTCTCAGATTTTCATGTTTGTGATGAGATTCTATTTTTCTTCGAATTATCTTTTCATCATGTTAAAGTTGGTAAATAATAAGCGGAGTTTATTTAGGAAACTCTAGCAGACCGCCTGCGGCTCACAGTAATTACACAGATGTATTTGTCAGACTCTGCTAGGCCATAGCTTTGTAGGTCTAACTATTTCAACAGCTGCAATGGAGTATTCTTGATAGACGTTACTGTTACAAGAGTAATTACAACTTTAATCTGTTAAACTGCCCAACGTCGTTACAATCAATAAAAGAATAATTCCTCATGAAATCTCCTCGAGATTTGAATTGAGATTGTTATATCATTAATCAACATAAAATAGAAAATTACTTTGAAACTTAATATACAAAAATTCTTGGATTAAAGTAACACAACATCAACATATGTGTATAATAATTATTTATTTTAAAATATTAAAAATAAAAATTAACCTCTTCCCTATATCGCACATCTATCTAATTATTATTCAATTTTAATTTTCTAAAATGTGCAATATAACAAAAACCAGAGTTGTTTTTCTGTTGCAAAAAACCACAAAAAACACGGTTAGCATTACGAAAATTTTAATGTATCTGCCGCTGCGCGTTTCATCTCTGGAAGTAGTTTAGCAAAATGTATTTCAATGTGAGGATCCAGAGGCAATTTTGATAAATGAATGTTCTCGCGTGGTTTACTATATAAACGGCTTGTCAAACAATATATACAGAAATAAAAAAAAACAAGAGAAAAACCTGGTAGCAACAGACAAAGTTCACAAAGATAACTTTTGATTTTAATACGTTTATCAGGACAAATTAAAGAGACTTCCCTTGCTGAGATATAAAAGGCCGACTAAATACTTCCGTTCAGAAGGATATTCATAGGCTTGTACTTTCTCAAGACTTACTATAGCTAAGAAAATTGTTGAGAGAGAGAGAGAGAGAGAGAGAGAGAGAAAGGGAGGAGAGAGATAAAAATATTATTCTCTCTGGAAACTGTATTTTCCACGATTCAAGCATCATGAATGAAAAGCAGAAAGAATGGATCCGCTTTTATTTCAACGAGGGAAATGCGAAAGGCGGAAGTACGCTACAGTCTTAAAGAACAGAAGAAGAAAAAGCGGTGGTAAGGTGAACGAAAGAAGACGGTGAAACGAAAACGTGAGAGGCCGACGCGAAGTGTTAGAGCCGCGTCGACGACACCGCAAAAATGGTCAAAGTTCTTGAAGGAAAGTGAGAAAGCGGAAATAACGACGCGACGATGCCTGCAGTCGGCTTGTTTCATCTTTTTTTTCCTCTCGCTCTCTTTCTCTTTCCGAGTTTGCTCCTTCTCTCTTTGTGCCACGAGGAATTTGCAGAATCCTCCGCGATCTAAGATTAAAGTCTCGTCGCGTGATTCCAAACGTAATTACTTCACTTCTCTCTTTCATCTTCGCTCTATCTGTCGCTCCAGGCAAACTTACGTTAACACCATCGGGCGCTCGCGCGGTCAGCCAATAGGTCAATCCCCGTTCGCCCAAGAGTGTCTCTAAAGCGTCCGAAGTCGCGATTTTCGCGAAACCGTCGAGTTGAATTGAAAAGCCGATCGTTGATTTGAGCTGCGTTTTTCTTCACGCATATTTCTTAATTGAAATTGGCAACTCGACTTATGCTTACATGATAGATCTACATGTTAACAATGTCTGCGAGTGTTTTCATTGTGAAACTTTGCTTGTTATGCTAACACGTTTCAAAAGCACTCGCTGGCGCTTCGTTATTCGCCTTACGCCCGTACGGCTCGTGTCGAATAAAACAAAGGTACTATACGCGGAACTTTCTCGCGCTGATTCGGCGTATAATAAAAGTAGAATCGAACGGGTAATTATAACTGCTCGTAAAAAAAAAAAAAAAAAAAGACATCGCTTTCTCAGCGAACTTTGTAGTTATCAATTAAGTCTATATTTTTGAATGATCATTGAATAAACTTTTTTTTTATCGCAGTTGCAATCAATAATATCCCAAAATATTCGCGTCTAAATGCGATCTATATCTTATACGATATAGAGTTCGCAAACCGTTCGCACTGGTTTTCGTTTTACAAACACCCTCCGAAAGTCCCGTAAGAGCAGTCGTTATATTTCTTCGGCGGTTCTACACACAGTTTTCAGACTGCGAATAGAAGACAGTTTGCGGTGGCTACGATAGCGAAGGAACGCGGGTGGCTGAACGAATATACCCGTTTTCTTCCACAACCGCAGTCGTTACAGGAACGGGAGTGCCACTTAAATCGTGTCCCTCCCTTTTCTTTCCTTGCTTCGTCCTGCGCGTTTTCCACGACCGCGCGCATCGAGGGTATCCTTTTCTCATTCAATGCGCTGCTGTTACATGCGCGCGCGCCCTTGTTCGCGAAAGAGAGACAGAGAGAAAATTCTCTCTCGCGTTTGTGATGGCACGGGCGTGCTCTCCGACGCTGCCAGAGAAAATACAATGAGAAAATCCGCTTCCGATTTCGCGCGCGATATCGAGACTACGACGACGACGAGGACGACGACAGCGTAACGGAAAACCCGAGAGATGGGCAATTGCTCTCACCGGCTCCATACGATATCCCCTTTAAAAGAGCTGGAATGGGTATCCTACTGATGTGATGGTACGCTAACCGCGAATCGAAAGAGATTTATCAATTTCCCGGGGTCCGTTTACTATCATCGCAATCGACAGCGCAATCACGCGCACATGTCCGCGATCGTTTATGGCGACTTCCATTAGAGTCTGCATACACCGTTATCGCGTCTCTGTCTTTCTCTCTTGATGGAACTTTATTTCTATTTACCATTGCAACGACCGATCAGCAAAACTCTCCGGAGAGAGACACGCTAGTAGAGAAAAAAGTACCTATGTGTACTAAAAGTGTACTGACATTGCGAATTTTGTCATAACTATTATATGAACTATGTGTGTGTGTGTGTATACTCAGTTTCGCCATCTATGCGCTGCTTGCTCGCCGGAAGCAACGCGTGAGATGCGCCTAGTCCGAAATTTCATTTTGTGCAAATTAGCTATTTATTTTTAATTAAAAACATCATGACGCGCGATTCCCCGGCGTCGATCTAATTTTGCCGCGGTGGTGGCTGCGGCGACGGGCGCCAGCGAGCAAATTTGATGCAAATTGTGCTATAAGTTATGTCAGAGCCTAAATAGATCGTAACATTAAACGCGTTCAATTAACAACATCGGTTGCTACTGAAATTTAACGTATAATTTTGCCAAACGATTATAATGCGCAACGTACATCGCAGCGCTAATAAACGCATTAACGTGCACATTTATATTGCGCGTTTAGTGCGCGAACAAAATTGCGGAATATTTTACATGCCTCTCTCTCTTTCTCTCTCTTGCTCTGTGTTTTATATCGGACAAATAAAAATTTTCAAAATCACGTAAACAGCAGAATAATGACGTTAGACTTTTTCGATTTCAAGCGCGACGCGTATAAAGCAAATCTGAAATTCATCGTGATATAGCGTACGCATATAAGGAAAGGAAGAACGAATTTATGCGGGCGTAACGCTGCAGTGTCTCGTAACTTTCCGTGTCGCATCCCAGGAATGTCGTATTCGAGAGATCCGTATCGTTTCAATTAGCGAAACAACGTGGAAGCGATGTCCGTGATACGGCGGGACGGCGACCGGCGTCTCTCGATTAAATCTGGCATCAAACAACATCAATTTGACGTAAACGCGCGCCCGTCGGAAGAAGAAGGAAAAACCGCAGAGAGAGCAATCGCGCTTCGTTGCGTCTAATGAAAGTGCTTCCGCGCGTGCGAGCGCAAGTGCACACGCTTGCGAGAGACGGGAGAGACGGGAAAACGCAAATGGAGCGCTACGGAGACACGTGTCCGGGAATGTACGTGATACCGATATCGTTTCTCTCGCGCGCGTCCGGGATGAGGAGACGGAAAGAGAGAGAAAGGGCGAGCCTCATCCATCACACGGAACGCGAGGGAAACTCACGCGGAGGAAACAGAGAATGGGGGGATGAAACGATTTCTGCGGTGCCGTCGCGGACACCGAGCGACCTCCCCTCTTTTTCGGCGTTTTGTTTCAAATCCTACGCAGCGAAGAATAGAGCAAAGCGTACGTCGGAAGACGACACAGGAGACGGGGAGAAGGGGAAGGGAACCGACCAAGCATTCAGCTTTCGATGCATCCCATTATGGAAATGAAAGTTCGCGCGCCTCTCGAAAATTATGTTGATGTTATGCCGCATCCCTTCGGCATCGCGCCGTCATCGCTACCCGCTGTACCCGCCTCCTTTATTCCATCTTCTCTGACTCTGACAACTCGTTGTGACGTTAGGGGACGAAAACGCTTGCTTAAGCTTCCTTTTTCTTTCTTCTCGCCGCTATTGGTGGTTTTATGTTGAATTCATGAAATACCATTTTATTTTCTTTCAAAGTTTCTGTTCCTTCCCTCTTTTTTTCTTAGGAGTTTTTTCCCTTCTTTAGAGACCACTTGACTTTTGCCTTTCGATCTCGCGTAATTTGGAGGCTGTAATCTCTGAATCCGCCGTCCTTTTTCTTTTTCTATACTCCGGTATCGCACATCGCCCTCAATTTATTCCGCGTCGTTTCGCGTAGCCGTAATGCTTGGCGCCACTCATCGCTACCGCCCTTAAACTGAATTACAGTTAGAAGCGGGAGGAGGGCCACCATGAGACACGTTTGCACACACGCGAACTCCACACGAAGGAATGAAATACGACGGCGGAAAGCGAAGCAACCGCCGCCGTCAAGGAAGCGGAGGAGGTCGAAGAGCAGTTCCACTTCCATTCCACCTCGGGAATTCCCTGTCACGGATAGCTACGGAGAATCCACGAGGAGCAATGGCGGCTGTGCATCATCCGTGCCTCGAGACGTTATTCGTCTGGCCGACGTTCTCAAAGTGGTTTTGTCAAGACACGTCGATGAAAACGAATGGCGCTTTTCGCCGTTTTCACTCAGTCTTCCTCGCGGAGTGGGAACTCGCCATTTTTCAATAGCCAAGAATTCCCGCCGCTGCCAATTTCGAAATCTCAACCGCGACAAACAGTTTCTCTATGCGGGAGAGAGGATAAGGATTTCATATTATAATTTAAGCGGAAAGTGTTCAAACAAATTTTCGTGAGTTTACACGCATCTCTACACATGCGCGAGAAAGAGAGAGAAAGAAAAAGAGAGAGAGAGAGAAAAAAAAGAGGGAGAGATATTTCCTTTTTTCATATTTTTTGCTTTTCGGCAGTTTCCTCCTGTGAAAAATTTAATAGAAAATACTGAAACGACGCACTCGAGTCCTGCTTAAACGCCGTGAATCTTTTCCGTGCGAGAACACGGTTCTATACACGTCGCTTTCGCGACGTATACAAAGAAACATGACAGTACTATGTACGAAATATTTAATAACGAGCGGCGTCACACAAGCCGTCGTCTAGGATGCGTGTGTTTTGCGTTCGTCCGTATAATCTCGCACTATCAGCCAAAGCTTACCACAGCTCGTTCATTCCACCGTAACTGCTGCTTCAACGAAAACGATAACATATAGCTCCATTTGTGGAGGAGCGCGTGTCTGCCGCGCGGTTTATTAACGTTTCTTCGAGACCGTTAGTTGTGTAATCGATAAAGTATATTACACAGAAACTAGGTCGGTTCGCACATTTATCGACACTAACGTGCGCACAGCGCAATGTTGTAAATTTATTTAGCCAAATTTAAATAAATAATATTGTATCTTTTGCCGGACGGCTGGGAAAAAAAATACAAAAAATACGTTTCAGATGTGAAATAAATATCGACGTATTAAATTTCACATGTGACAGGAAGTTTTCGAGCGTGCATATACATTCGCAAACATGTCAATGTTTATATTATGCAATACGACAGATATTAATGTATATTAATACAATATTAATGTATATTCATACATTTCCGCGATATTTGTTGCAACAAGATCTGTTGCAAAATGCATTTATTTCAAATGTACACAATTCGTTTCGATATTCGTTGTCTAAAACAAAAAAAAAACTGTCTTTTTGCACGCCGTTTCTTTTAAAGAACCTCAATAAAAGTAATAAAGGCACTAAACAAGTGCGCTTGTGCGCACTTTTAGTTTTATTCCAATTTATATAGTTATTATTGAAACAAACGAGTAACGAGAACGCTGCGTTTGTGTTGAGCGCGTTCATGTTTATTAATTGAAAGTCATTTTTGCTCCCCAATAAAGTGCGGATAAATAACCGTACGCTATTTAAAAAACAAAAAAAAAAAAGAAAAAACGAGGAACGGTTCGTTGCCAATAAACGTATGTAATTGAGCTTCAAAAGCTGTTGTGAAAGCTGGATACTCATCGTTTCGTCTATCGTTTTCTCTCGTTTTTCGTTGTCACCGTGTGATATATATATATATATATATTTTTTTTATATATACCCCAGAGCTTATTCACACGTATAGAACATGTCACACTACAGCGCGATTATTTCAAAAGTTAATCATCATAACACCGCGTCATTTATGTAATCGACAGATATACATATATCAGATGCATTCAACACGATCGTAACGGTGAAAAAGATTTATTGCGACCGATTCGTGCTCGGAGCAAACGACGTATATAAAATGTTGAAGACTCAATTGCACACGTACAATATGGTCAAAAAAAACTACTGTCCGCACGCTATGTATTAAAGGGAATTTATGTGCAATTGCGGAATCTGCTTCCTGGGATGTGCGAAAACTTTCATACCCTTTCGGGATGAAAATCTTAACACATTTTAAAGAGAAAGATCGAGTGTACGTGTCTGAGAATTTATTCGGAGGTTAGATCGAGTTTTCTCTAGGCACCGGAAACTGTTTCGCATCGGGAGCTATTCCCTAAGATTTTGCGAGGGAAAAATTTTCCCGAGCGAGCGTATTTTTATGCACGCTGAGTAAAGCTACGTGTGCAACGTCACGAGCGCGAGACCGGCGGCGTGACTTGTAAATTGCGTCCGCAAGATAATATAGATAAGAAGGTAAACCTTTTCGATCGATCGATCGACGAAGTCTATGAACATAATATTCTGATCGTACGAGCTGCACGGAAATTGACACGGTTTAGAAAATTGCCGTGTTATATGTACTTACGGAAAGGGTTACTTCCCGCGGAGAAATATATATTCGTGTCGCACAATAGTATCACGAAACTACGGCTCGAGAAGAAAAGTAAACTCACTCAATATTGCAACAACCATAAAGCCATAAAACGAAAGATGAGATATCAGAAACTTGTGTATAGTGAGAGTTCACTACATATATGTATACATATATTTACTGTGAGAAACGCAATTCTTAAAAAATGCAAGAGATTTTATGAAATAATCGCGAAAATATCGAAAGAATCAAGTTATATTGTTTAACTAAATATTTTATTAAAAATAATAATTAGAAGTAAGCGCTGTGAGAAAATCTTATTATATTTTTAAACTGAAAGAAAATCGTGTCACGTAAAATAATATCAAGGAATAACAATTGCTATTTGCATTCGCTTTGTTTTAAGCGAAGAAAAATGCTTCGAGCTCTTCTTGTTGTTTACATGTCACACACGTGAATAAATATACGGCGCCATATCATGTAATTTTCGGACAAAGTCCGCGACGCGAGACGTATCTCCCACGTGAAAAGCTGCCAAGAGATCTTGGTTGTGTCGGCTGCTGAGCAATGTAGCACTAGGCACGTAACTCTGTGTCCTATAGAGAAGGTAAGAGAAATGTGGCGGAGAGGTATATAATTTTTCCCTCGACGATGCTAAAATGAAATAGGGAAAGAAAACGAGCGGAAAGATGGCCGCGAGAGAAACGGTTGAAATAGCAGTAGGGAAAATCGAGAGAAACATAGCGAATAGTAAAAAAAAAAGTGAAATAGAAAATAAGAAGATAAGATAGATAGTACAGATACACAAAAGGAAAAAAAAACAGGACATCGAAAGAGAAAAAGAATGAAAGAGAAAGAGAGATCAGCAAGAGAAGAAAATAAGCGCAAAAAAACGGATAAAATTAAAAAAGAATGTCTTTACTTACACGGAAATGGCAATATTCAAACTCGGTAAAATCCCGTTTATTAAATCCGATATAAGCGCGCGCGTGCGTGCGAGCGGATAAACATATATTAAAATTTCGCACCCCAATTCAGTTGCTTCGAAACCGTAAGGGACGTTCGGTGGCGCGCAAAATATACGCGCGCTAACTCAAAAATTATCAGGCACAAAACGGATGTTCAGCTTGCACACGGTTAAACATTGATTGATACCTGAGTTGATGATAGAATATTTCTCATACAATTTGAAGCTCCGGAATAATATCGCAACGTTGCCCGGAGGACCGTAAATGTTATGATATCTATAGAATAATTCAATGCAATTTAGCGATTCACAACCAAATCTCACAAATCCTCCTCACTGTACATAATTAACATTTAAACCGTATAACTATAATGTATTTTCATTTAATAAACTCACAATATAATGATGTGTATAACAATGCAATACATTTACATATTGCTCGTCGCATTAAACTTTTTTTTTTTTTTTTTTTTTTTTTTTAAGCGGACGCTTTGGCAACATTCAAGGGGATTAATAAATATAATTTCGAGCAATTTAAACTCGACGTGAACGAGGATTGAGCTTGCGGCAGCCGGCTAGCATCAAGTGCACACAGAAACATCCAAACCGACTCTCTGCCTGCGCTTGCATATAATTAAAACATGCTTAGCCGCGGTTACATCTGCATGTGCGCCGAGCGAAACGGACCGCGCTCTCGTCCTGCTCCGAATTTTCCTGACGCGGGTGTACAGCCACGCGCGTTTCACTTTCTCTTGTCTTCCAATTCCCTCCTCCTCCTCCTCTTCCCGCACATGCAAGCGGAACATACAAAAATAGACGAGAAAATTATGCTGTGGCGCGTGCATAGATAATAACGCGCGGTGCATAAATAATAACATCGTGGGATGAGCGGCGGCGAAGAATAGCGAGGCCGCCGTCGATTATCCACGAGCCGCAGCAAGTGCAAAACGAAGGATAGCGAAGTTTACGTCGGAGAGTGAGGAGAAGAAGGTGGGGTCGGAACGGTGAATCACGCGAGTAACGCTGAATAACGACTGGGGTTGGGCACGTTAGTGCATTTTTTAGCATTTGCATGCATTAAGCAGATACGAAGATTAAATGCCGACAAGGAATTCGTTTGTTTGTTTGTAGCGTATGATAATGCAAGCGGTGTTTCCCGCAAGAGTATGCGATCTGCTTTCTCTTTAATTATGAGACATTGTTCACGTGTGTACGTACACGTATGTACGTAGCTCCGGTTTTTATCTATCCCGCACGCTACTCTCCCGCATATGTTTCTCTCCGTTTCACGTGTGTACTTTTTCTTAAACATTCTCATCAAGTACGTTTTTCGCAAAATTAATTGCAGTTCGCGATATAAAATTGTGGAATTATTAGATCGTATCTTATTTCCAGCGTGTATTTATTTCGTAATTGTATCGCGGTACAAATGGCTTAATCGTGTTTAATAATAATGTTCACACACACACACACATACACACACACACAAAACTTCTCTGTACACATATATGATATTAAATACAAATTGAATCGACATCAAGTACACTGCGGGATAAAAAAATATTTTCTTCCAATTTGTCTTCTCAATTATTCTCAAAATAAATATTATAAATATTTAACAAGCTAATATTTGATTTAGCGCGATATAAATATTTTCAACACGTAACTCTATTATCAAGTTGTTGATACTGGCTCGACGCTGCGTAAACGTTACGCCCATTCGTACGTAATTGCGCACCGCAGAAGCCATAGGTACTTTAATATACTAATGTTCTACTACTCACACAGAACAGTTCTTCCTCGTAAATATCGACGGTAAGTTAGAGTCCCCCAAGAGCGCGTCCCCGAGTTTCGAATATCCGATTACACGTGCCATTAAACAACAAGTAGCGCGACTTAAGAAAGTTTAATTTTAACGACTCGGAAACGAGTTTTTCAAGTAATCCGTAAGAGAAAAGGAGTCATAATTACGATGACGCCGTGAGACTGCAGTAATTCTTTTCACCGAGAGATCCATCCATCCATTCATCCGTGACTGGTACACGACACCTAAATTCGGCTGAAAACCGAGAAGGACTCTCGTCTTGCAGGTCCGGCGCGTATAAATCGTAATTATAAACGAATAAATTCGGGCCGCTGTGTGTTTGCTCACTAATTGCAGTCATGGAAGTTTAATTGTCCGATAAAATTTACATTTTTACGAGCGTCGTAGTTGCTTTGCTGCAAAATCTCTATCCGCGGGGTTTTCAAACATAAACCGGCGAAGCTCAGAACTGAAATCCGCGCCGTTCCACACAGCGCGGTCAGTTCGTTTACCCCACCGTCGTTTTATCAAGCAGGAGTAACGAGTGAACAATTACGCGCGTACCTGCTCATACAGTTTGGGGAATCAGCTACCGAGACATATACGCGGGATAAAATGAAGCATGGAATTTCGTTATTTCCTTTCCGCTCGCAAGCCGGTGAAGCGCGACGGCGGCGAACAACACACACACACACACACAAACAAAACAAACACACAAAAAAATATCGAACTGCTGCACAGTATCGAAGCGCACAAGCGAGTTCTAGACAAAACCGAACTAAAGCGTAACGAAGTTAAGAATTTCGAATGCACACACCGAGATGAAATAGCGCGCAGTTGGATGTAAAGCGGGTTTATCGGATCAAACCGGCGTAACCGGAGACGGTATATCCGCGATATCTATTATTTGTCTGACCTGTGTATCTCATTGCGTATCATCCGCAGCGCAAAATAATTCCTGAAATAGGTAACTGACGTGGGAGTTCGGATTCACATTTCAGAGCATGCCGGGGGTACATATAGAAGTTTTTTTTTTTTTTTTTTTTTTTTTTTTTTTAGATAAAAAAAAGAGAATAGGTGTTTTCTTTTTTATTCGCCTAAAAGCTTGGTAGTCCATCAGGAAATCACGAAAGTTTCTCATTGTTATTCTAAATCCTTGTGTTTCGCGTTAAATTAACGGGTGAAGTTTTGCGAAATTGAGAGAGTTGCAAGAGAGCTCATTAAATGACGCGTACGTGATGTGATTTTAGTCGTCTTTGTATACGATTACCGCGCAACAACTTTACGCAAACAAGTGCGTACAAAAATCTTCGAACTTCAATCCGACTATAACGGTGTCACGGAGAACAAGTGGTTTTCGCCAACGACATCTGCTTCAGATATCCGAAGTAATTAGAACACGCGGTCTTAAGGCGAATTCCGTCTCATCAACCGCAACTGACTGACCCACAAAAACTAATCTCTCTTCCGTGACAACCGCGCGAGAAACGTTCCACCCTCGCAAGAAATCCTCATCGCGACAATACCCCGCGTCATCACCTATCTCCGCTATCCGTAAAACGGCACCGGTGTAAGCGTCTCGTGATGTCGAGATAGATAAATAGAGGGCGAGAGAGGAAGATATAGAATAAAGGAGTTGCTGTACTGCCGGGAAAACGAGGAGAAAGGAGAGCGTGTGACGAAGAGAGATTAGAAAGCGCGTCACGGTAACGAGAGAGAAAGCCGTCGCGAACGTGCTCGTAACTAAGCACACTATTTCGAGCAATCCCGTTAGTTAGTAGGAGCATCACGTTTGGGGATTTATCTTGGACTGTGGACTGTGGACGGCTTAAGTGGGTGAAGCTTCGTGTCCTTCTCTTACGTCCTGCTCTTACGTTCTCGACCTTCTTCGTCCTTCCACGGTCCTATATTCTCATCCCCTCCGTCCATCCTTTCCTGATCCCCGGTCTTAATCACACGTAGCGAGACATTCATCGCGAAAATGTGGCTGAAGGCGGTTCCGAGGCTTTCGTCGCGACACACGTCGCGCACTTGTGTGAGTCCAATATGTATCCACACAGCCACCGGCTTTCGTCGCTTTCTCGCCGCTTGTTTCCTCTCGCGAGACACACACACACACGCTGGATAGTACGTATATATTTGTCGGCTGTTCCTCAAGGATTCTCGACGTTATTCCTCGAGGTTACGTTGGAGATTTTGCCTCGTAAATCTGTTATTTTGACGGATGTAAAAGGAGATTTCGACGCAGCAATAACTCGGCTGGAACTCTCGGCTTTCCGTTCTTACGAACGATCAGACGCAGGTGTGTGACTTTTTTTTGCGGGGGATACTTCAATATAATATTATATAATATATTGTCAACGCGTGAACAATTTGATTTCTGTCCTTTGTTACATAGGAAGTCGAGACAAACATCTGTTGCATTTATATTATTGACGTTAACATTGATTTTTCGTTTCGTAACATTCTGTGAATGGATCAGAAAATAGGACAATGCGTAGCGAGGGATAAATCTGTCGTTTAGCATTAACTGTATATAAGCTTTATGTCAAGAGAAGAGACTGAAGCTGCGATAACATTTCACGGACTTACAGACGAACAAAAAGATCTCCGACTCGAGTACACGATACTCGTATCTTCTAATCGCGCGTAAAGTTTTATTGAACATTAAATGCATTGAAATAAAATTTGTAATAACACATATGGAAGATTGTATATGTAGAAAAGGAGACAGCGTTCTTTATAAAAATTATAAAGTTTTGTTGCATTTCAATATGAGGAATATCAGATCCATCAACAAACATTTAACGAGAACGAAGAAAATCGAGAGAGATACTGATCGCCGTTGTCGATCCGCGAAAATAAACCCGATGCTCCGAGACATCGGATATACGTCCTCGTAATCGGTTCTTTTTCCATGGAGAGGGTTGATCGTGGTAAATTGCCGGTACGATACCGACAGGAAGAGGAGGAGGGAGGCAAGCGGTTGAACGGCGCGAGACTCGCTTGGAAATAAATCTGTCTCTTCCCGTGGGACTAAACCGGATTTATTTCCGTAGCTGTAACTTTAGCAGCGCCGCGAGTTCATATAGGTCGGGGCTCGTAAGTCCCCATAGTTTGGACATCGTTTAAATCACCCTGTCGCGCAACTTCCGACGCTCGTCAGTTTTCTCTTTCTGTGTTGTACCGACAATTATACGACCGGTGTCTAAAATCTCTGCATCAAGTTCCGACGCGACCGGCAATTTATAAAAGTAAATTTCAATGTTTTTTTTTCGCAAAACCGCCAGCAAGTTTCGAAAGACGATCGGACGTGCGGAAACGCGCGTATAAAATACGCGAAAAACTAAGAGAAGGAAGTAGTGGGTATAGGATTTGGGGAGAAGAGCGGCGAGCAGAAGAAACGGAGCCGCCGTAGTCGAGGAGACATTCATCTTAAAGGGCAAGGATTATGTTTGCGAGTGATCTCATGCAAGAATCCCATAAATTTTCTCTCCCGCTGGCGAAAGATGTTGGCAACAAACGAGCGTATGAGAAGGAGAGTGGGTTGGTTGCGCCAGAATGCCGGCAATTTGGGTAATGCGCCGCGGTAATGAGTCTGTGACTGTAACTCGCAGGCCTAACGAATAAATAAACGTAAGAGCTGGTGCGCGCCAGACGCACCAGCTTATTGATATTTCGCGCGGTGACAGATCTCTGTGCGCAACATATATCGATACCGCATAATCCGTCGTTTAATTCGCGATAATGTCACTCGTGGAAAATGAATGGCCGATAATGCGGTTTAACCCGTCACAGAAAGTCGTTAATTTTCCTGACGTATTAACTTGTGCATTTCGGAGACTTGTCGTTCGATCGAATATTATTTGTCGAAGAGACAAAATATAGGGATAATTAATAAATATAAGTTGTCAACGGTTTTTTTTCTTTTTGTAATTCTTTCAGCAAATTAATGCAACTCGTGTATATGTGTGTGTGTATCTCGTGTTACAAAGATAACTCTGACGACATACTGTACTAACAATGTTATCGTTTAATCAAGCTGGCTTAATTAGACAAATAAAAAAAAAGCAAAGAATTGGATCGGAGCACAAAGGGAACGAAGCTAAATTGAGAGAGTAAGCAGTAAAAGTAAAAGTAATCAGATTGGCGCCAACAGTCAATTAAGTTTAAGCTTCTGGCAGCAATCCGTCAGCCTTGTTAACCCTTTCTCGAGCCGGTTCTGTATAGGCAGCGTGTTAAATTTAACGATCTTGCCTGTGAATTGCGATCGTTGAAACATTTAATCACGCTTTATTATGAGTCCCGCGAGTGAGGCAGCCCGAGAAGCGTTTGTGTCGCGCTGAATCGCCATTAAGCAGATGCGTAAACGCGCAACCGTGGTAACATTTGAAAAGATTAGAAAAAAAAAAAAAAACGTTCGGGAAATAACAATAAGATAAACTTTTATAGTTATTGAATTTTATAATCCTTGTCACGGAAAAAAAATATTTGCTAGAATAGCAAAAAATTAGTTACTATATGGCCAGCAAAAAGACATTTGTTGAGATTATTAAGATTTTTG